>CM069066.1:7935000-8237500 GCA_035220775.1 Malus fusca
ATTAATGTGGTTCTCTCAGTAAGAATGTTTATGATTGCAGGAGAAGATTTATGATTTTTCTGTGTGCTAAATGTCATGCATATGGATGTATATATAATGTGATTATACCTGTTCGCAACAGGTATGAGGAAGGGATGCATCTGTTGGGAGACATCTGCTGAAAATGGTGTTTTTGTTTCTGCGTTTTCACACTTCAAACTTCATCTGAAAAGATGAGTCTGTTGGTAAAAATAAATAATTAATTAATTTAAATTCGAAATTAAAAATAATTAATTAATTCCGAAAATAATTAATTTAATTAATTTAATTATTAGAGCCCATCTTTTGACAATTAATTATATATTAATTACTAATTAATTAGTACACCCCAAAGCCCAACCCCAAGGGTGAGCCCAATTTTAGTCTCCAGGCCTATTACTCCAATCACTTTCTATAAAGGGCAAAGCCTTATAAAGTGATAAAATCTTTTGGGAATGGCCAATGTGGGACAAAGAAATTTCTACTCAAACTACTCAAATTTCCAACACCAAGTTACCGCCCGACCAAGTCATGTAGATGCTTCCCATCCTATTTTGGCCTTGATAGGGCTTTGATAATCTTATTCATTTTCGGAAACAATGGACAACTGTTGTTTAAAACGTTAATGTTCATATTAGAAACTATATATGCAGGAAGAGAAGTTTTTTATTTTCGGTTAAGAACAATATGTTCTGTATCAATATTAAAACAAAAATTGACATGAACATGTAGACATTACTGTTTCTGGGGGAAGATTTTGGGGCAGTGAGTGAGGTAGAAGTCGTTAATATCCTTGGCAGAAAACACCGGGCGGTTGTTCTTGTTAGAGATAGTAAGTCAATAGGTTAGATGATGACAAGTGTCAAAGGATTAAGAATGGTTGTTAGTTCTTAGTCTGATGTGTTTGTTATATAAATACTCATGAACACTGTTGCTTAATGATTAAGAAATACAGTTGATACAGTTTTACTTCTCTCTCTTCTTTCTCTGTCATATCTTTCTCTCATTTCTCTGTCATAGTTCTTATCATCTACAAGATTAACATGGTATCAATCGTCGTCATAGCTCGCGCTTGATCTCCGATCCTTCTTTTGCTTCCGCTACTGTCTCACGTTCTTCTTCTTCGTCTCTGTGCTCGGTGTTGCCGCTCTTCGTTGTTTGGCAGCTTCGATCTCGAGTTCTTTCTGTGCGATTCTAGGGTTTCATCAACTTCTGCCCTGTGTTCGTTTCTTCGGACGATTCGCCGTAGTGTTCTTTGTTGTTTCTTCGAGCCTCTGTCGTCTGCCTACCAGGTGTTTGTTATAATTCCTGTTCACAATTTCTTTCTTCATTTGCAATCATGGTCACTGCTTCGCAATTACAACTTCTTCAGTCTCCCATTACTGCGCTTATTGCTTCTATTTCCACATCTGTGAGTGTTAAACTTGATGACTCGAATTATCTTAATTGGCATTTTCAAATGCAATTGCTGCTTGAAAGCAATGGGATTATGGGCTTTGTTGATGGTACGACTCCATGTCCTGCTCGCTTTAGTCCTCAATCTGGAGACTCTGGCGTAGTTTCTACTTCCTCCACATCTGGTGAATCTGATGAGTATCGTATATGGATGATGCATGACAGAGCTCTTATGCAGTTGATTACTGCGACTTTATCTCCGATCGCCATGTCCTGTGCCATTGGTAGTACTAGTTCTCAGGATTTGTGGACTCGCTTAAAGGAACAATTTTCAACTGTTTCTCGGACAAGCATATTTCAAATGAAGTCCAACCTTCAGACTATCAAAAAGGGTTCTGACTCAATTGCTCAGTACTTACAAAAGATTAAGGAGGCCCGGGATTATCTCTCAGCTGCTGGTGTTCCGTTTGCCGATGAAGATATTGTTATCCTTGCACTGAATGGGTTACCTGCTGAGTATAACACATTTCGGTGTGTTATTCGGGGGCGTGAAAATGTGATTTCAATGAAGGAGTTCCGGTCTCAGTTGCTTGCTGAAGAGACTATCATTGAGTCTCATACTCAAGTTCCATTTCTGTCTGCTATGGTTGCTAATACTTCTCCTCCAGTTTCCCAAGGGGTATTTTCTAGTGGCAATGGCCAATCTCTGTATGTGCCTGGTAATTTCCGGAGCTTTAATGGTAATAAGAATCGCAATAAGGGCAAGTTCACTCAAGGTCCTCGCCACTTTCATTCTCGGCAGTTTTATTCACCTCAACTGCATGTTCTTCCTACATCAGCTCCTGGTGTTCTTGGTCAACCACCAGGCAGTTATTCTTCAGGTTCTTCCACTCCTCAAATGGTTATATGTCAGTTATGTAACACTGCGGGTCATTCTGCAGCTTTTTGTGTGTCTACACCATCCACAAGGACTCAGTGTCAAATCTGTGGTAAAACGAATCATATCACATGGTTTTGTTTTCATAATGATAAAGGCCCTAACTATATGGGTTCTCGGTCTGGAATTGCTTATCAGCCGCGGTCTTCTTCTTCTTTTTCTCCTCTCAGTGGAGTACAAGGTTATCAGCCTTCAGTGGCCTCTCCTCCATTTCCTCAACAATCTATGCACGCTATGCATACTGCTCTGGCTCAGCAGCCTCAATCTTCTTCACAGTCTCCTTCTCAGATATGGCTTACATATTCTGGCGCAACAAATCATATGACTGCAGATTTGAGTAACCTTGCTATTGCATCTCCATATCTTTCTACTGAGGTCATTCACACAGCCAATGGTGAAGGTTTGCGTGTATCCCATGTTGGCAATACTACACTTCAGATGAATTATGTTCAGCCTTTTAAATTAAACTCTGTGTTATATGTCCCTCAATTAACTCAGAATTTGCTCTCTGTGCACAAAATTTGCCTTGACAATAATTGTTGGCTTATTTTTGATGCATTTGCTTTCTGGATTCAGGACAAGGCCACAGGGAGGATCTTGTTCAAAGGGCTGTGCAGTAATGGTCTCTACCCCATTTCCTCTCTTGCTACTTCCACTCTTGGAGTTCCCAAACCTATTCACCAAGCTAAGGCACTTCTTGGACAGCTGGTTAACTCTTCTATTTGGCATCACAGATTAGGTCACCCGTCTAATTCCATTGTTACCCTCATGTTGAATAAAGCCAACTTATCCTGTACTAGGGATTCTTCTCCTGTTTTGTGTCAAAGTTGTTTAGAAGGAAAGTTTTGTAAACTTCCTTTTCCAGTTCATGTTAATAAGTCTGTACAACCCTTTGAGGTGGTGCATAGTGACCTTTGGGGTCCTGCACCTTGTTTGTCCGTTGATGGCTTCAAATACTATGTTACATTCATTGATGAATGTACCAGATTTTGTTGGTTGTTTCCCCTTGTGAATAAATCTGATCTTTGTGCCACTTTCATTACCTTTTATTCCTTTGTTCTCAATCAGTTTTCCACCACTATTAAAGTTCTACAAAGTGATGGGGGGTGAGTATATATCTCACAAACTTCAAACTTTTCTTTTACACAAAGGGATCTCACATCATATCTCTTGTCCTTATACCCCTGAGCAGAATGGTTTAGCTGAACGGAAACATAGGCACATTATTGAAACCACCATCACTTTACTTCAAACAACACGGTTACCTTCTCAGTTTTGGTCTTTTGCATGTCAAACAGCCATTTATCTTATTAATAGAATGCCATCACCTGTTCTATCCAATACATCTCCATTTCAGAGTTTATTTGGTGTTGAGCCTGTTATATCTCATCTCAAAATATTTGGTTGTACATGCTATCCTCTCCTTAAGCCATATACTACCTCTAAGTTACAACCTAAAACCATTAAATGTGTGTTTCTGGGGTATGCCTCACATTACAAAGGGTATATTTGTTATGATGTGTCTCACAAGAAAGTATATGTTTCTCGGCATGTAGTTTTCTTTGAACAAGAATTTCCCTATACAGATTTATTAGCCCTTTCCAAATCACCAGTTTCATCCCTTCTACCTCCTCTTGACCCTGTCACTTGTCCTGTCCCTTTTGTGACTCCTCATAATATAATAGTGTCTTCTTCCTTATCTCATACCCATTCCACAGGTCCTGTGCTTGCCGAGAGTTCATCTCATTCCCCTGCCTCATCTCAAATCCGACCTCCACCTTCTCAAACCCAACCTACATCTTCTCCAGTTCCTACCCCAACTACTTCTTCTCAGTCCATTACTGCTACAGTCCCTCCTCTTTCACAGCCTCCTGTGGTGCTTGCTCATCGTTCTGAGGTTCTTCCTGTGGTGCTTGACATTCCACCCCTCAATCTTCATCCCATGCAAACCAGGAGTAAGAGTGGCATTAGTAAGAAGAAAGCATTTTTATCTGCACTATCTGCCTCCTCCTTAGTTGATTTGTCACTCATGGAACCAGCTACATATAAATCTGCTCTTAAGTGTCCTGTTTGGTTCAATGCTATGAAGGAAGAAATTGCAGCATTGCATACACAGGGTACTTGGAGTTTGGTGGATCTCCCTGTTCACAGGAACTTGGTGGGTTGTAAGTAGGTGTTTAAGATAAAAAGACATGCTGATGGTTCTGTTGCACGGTATAAAGCCAGATTGGTGGCAAAGGGCTTTAGTCAGGAACCTGGAATTGATTATACTGAGACATTTAGTCCGGTTGTTAAGCCTACCACAGTACGATTGGTTTTGGCATTGGCTGCTCATTTTAATTGGCCTTTACGGCAACTGGATGTGAAAAATGCCTTTTTACATGGCATTTTGCAAGAAGAGGTTTATATGGCTCAGCCACCTGGCTTTGAGGACCCGTTACATCCTCATTTGGTCTGTCGGCTTCACAAATCTCTTTATGGTTTGAAACAAGCCCCCAGGGCTTGGAATGAGAAGTTCACTGCCTTTCTTCCCAAATTGGGTTTCCAGAATACATATTCCGATTCATCCCTCTTTGTGCAAGTTCGTGGTTCTGATATTGTAGTTCTTTTACTTTATGTTGATGACATAATAGTAACTGGCAGTACTTCTTTTGGCATCTCACAAGTGATTTCAGCCTTAACTACTGAATTTGATATCAAAGACTTAGGTCCTCTGCATTATTTTCTTGGAATCCAGATTACCAAAACTGCCACTGGTTTATTTCTTTCTCAACAGAAATATGTTCAAGACTTATTGACCAAGACTGAGATGCTTGATTCTAAGGCTTGTGATACTCCCTGTCTTCCTTCCACTCGGTTGCTCAAGGATGATGGTGATCCTTGCAATAATCCCATGTTATATAGAAGTGTTGTTGGTGCTTTACAGTACCTTACTTTCACTCGGCCTGACATAGCCTTCTCAGTTCATCAAGTGTGTCAGTTTATGCAGACACCAATGAATGCTCATTTCACTGCTGTCAAGCGAATCCTGCGGTATTTGAAGGGTACCATGCACTTTGGCTTTACTTATACTCATGGTGATCTCAGCTTGAAAGCCTTTAGTGATGCGGATTGGGCTGGTGACCCTAATGACCGCCGCTCCACCACTGGTTTGGTGGTCTTTTTAGGCAATAATCCTATTTCTTGGTCTTCCAAGAAACAACAGACCGTTTCTAGATCTTCTACTGAAGCTGAGTATAGGGCTCTGTCCTCCACTGCTGCTGAGCTCGATTGGATTCAACAGCTTCTGGTTTTTCTGCATATTCCATTGGTGTCTCCTCCTACTTTATTTTGTGATAATCTTTCTGCTATAACGTTGTCATTCAATCCTATTCAGCATCAGCGTACCAAACATATTGAGATCGATGTCCACTTTGTCAGAGAACGAGTTGCCAAGCATCAACTTTCTGTGCAGTTTGTTTCATCTCAGGAGCAGTTTGCAGACATTCTGACAAAGGGTTTAAGTTCCACTCTGTTTCGTATCCATTGTACCAATCTCATGCTCAGTTTATCTAAGCATGAGATTGCGGGAGGATGTTAGAGATAGTAAGTCAATAGGTTAGATGATGACAAGTGTCAAAGGATTAAGAATGGTTGTTAGTTCTTAGTCTGATGTGTTTGTTATATAAATACTCATGAACACTGTTGCTTAATGATTAAGAAATACAGTTGATACAGTTTTACTTCTCTCTCTTCTTTCTCTGTCATATCTTTCTCTCCTTTCTCTGTCATAGTTCTTATCATCTACAAGATTAACAGTTCTCATCTGGGGTTGCAAGCATAGCAGTCACCAGACCACCAGTGCTTGTTCCTGCAATCACATCGAAATAGCCAGCGATTCTTGCATCCTCACCATCCAACTTCTAGGTTAATTATAAACATGAAAATCATTTTGTATCTAATCATAAATTGTTTAGTAATCTCTGTGAGATAATGCAGACTGGTAGGTGAGACTCCAAGCATAAGACTGGTTGGTTATAATGTGAAGCCATATTGGAGGATTAATAAGAAATGCACTAAGCTTGGCCAAACTCAAACCCCGTGATATGATCATGAACTGCCTACCCTTAAAGCAAACCTCCATCAAGCATGCAGCTAATATTTTAAGCTTATTATTAAGGTTATCAAGTTCTTCTGTGCAGCTGCGTTCAATGAAGCCACATGATGATAAGATTCCTTGTCAAAACTGTATGCGTTATATATAGTTTGATTCGTATAAGGCGGCAATGTACATTAGCAGCAAATTAAGAAGGTCAATTCGAAGGCCAAAAGTTGCTACTGTGATTGATCTATTGGCCAAAGCATTTGTAAGAAATAAAAAATTGGTCTACCATTCAATTATGTCTCCATATAACTTCAACTTGGTGGTAAAGTAATGCTGCATAATTTAATCAAGTTCTACATTGTCAAGATTTTTTTCATGTACTTTGATTAAAGGCGTATGTAGTATTTTTATTAGTGTTTTATTTTCTGGGTAGTTTCAATGGAACAGTAAGAACACACAGAGAACAGAGTTTTCTAAGACTTCAATATATTTCAGCTTGCTCTCTAAGCAAGGAGCTCAAAGAGCATGTTATACCGTTGGAGGAGTGAGAAACAACTCTCTCACAACATTACAAAAACATCACAACCATTCATTCCTAAGCCATCATGTAAGATGCTTACACTTGTCATGAGATATGACTCATTACAATCTAATCTAGATACCATATGGACTATGATCCAATGGCTTACATTAAAACCTGCACAATGCTTATAATAAACCTAACACAGCAAATACATTTATACACCAATACTCCCTTCTAAATGTTTTGCTGATTTTACTCCAAGTGCATCTCTCAAGTATTCAAACCGATCTTTAGGAAGAGCCTTTGTAAACATGTCTGCCAATTGCTCCTCTGTTCTGCAGTAGTGTAATTCAATGGTGCCATCTTGAATAGCATCCCTTATGAAGTGATATTTTCTGTTGATATGCCTTGTTTTCTGGTGGAATACTGGATTCTTGGACATGGCTATGGCAGAAGTGTTATCACAGAGCAAAGATGTAGCCTCTACTTGTTCTTCTCCAAAATCAGACAACACAAATCTCAGCCACATTGCTTGTGTTGTGGCTACTGCAGCAGATACATATTCAGCTTCTGCAGTAGATAGTGCCACACTGCATTGTTTAACAGAAGCCCAAGAAAATACCCCTGAACCAAAACTGAATGCATAGCCCGAGGTACTCTTCATATCATCCAAGCTTCCTGCCCAGTCACTATCACAATAGCCTATCAACACAGCTGCTTTACCCTTCACATACTCAATTCCAAAATCCAGAGTCCCTTGTACATATCTCAATACCCTTTTAGCTGTTCCCATGTGTTTCATGGTAGGTTTATGCATAAATCTTGCCAACAAGCATGATGCATACATCAAATCTGGTCTAGTAGCTGTTAGATATAACAAACTACCAACCATTTTCCTGTATAAACCTTCATCAGCTTCCTCACTTCCATCGACTTTGCATAATCTGTCAGTAATGGCAAGTGGAGTTTTCACAGCTTTACAATCCTTCAAACCAAATTTTTCCAGTAAAGACTTGGCATACTTCTTCTGATGAATGAATATGCCATTATCTGTCTGAATGATGCCTAAGCCAAGGAAATGGTGCAACAATCCCAAATCTGACATTTCATACTGTTTCATCATATCATTTTTGAATTCTTGAACCATCTTATCAGAACTCCCTGTGTAGATAATGTCATCTACATACAAAGATACAATAAGCACACCTGCATCACTGAATTTAGTATACAAAGTAGCTTCACTTTGACTTCTCTTGAAACCAGACTGATTGAAATATGTATCTATCTCATCATACCAAGCTCTAGGAGCTTGTTTCAGACCATATAAGGCTTTTTTTAGTCTGTAAACCTTGTCTTCTTTCCCTTTGACTTCAAACCCCTGTGGTTGATCAACATATACTTCTTCATGTAGTGTACCATTTAGGAATGCTGATTTGACATCCAATTGGAACAATTTCCATTCCTTTTGGGCTGCCAGTGCAATCAAGGTTCTAATGGTATCGAGCCTTGCCACTGGTGCAAAGGTCTCATTAAAGTCAACCCCAGGCTTCTGAGAATAGCCCTTTGCCACTAATCTTGCCTTATTTTTCTGCACTGATCCATCCAGATTAAGCTTTGTCTTATAGACCCATTTGACACCAATTACTGGTTTATCAAACGGCCTATTAACTAACTCCCATGTATCATTCTTTTCTATCATTTCAATTTCTACAGACATAGCTTTTCTCCAAGCTTCATCACCTGATGCTTCTTCAAAACACTCAGGTTCTATCACACAGAGATTACACTTTTCATATATGTCTTTCACACTTCTGTATTTGAGAGGTGTGTGATCAAACTCTTGCGGTTCAGTAAGATTCACTTGTTCCTCTTGACTTGAATGAGAAACAACAGTTTGATCTTGTTGCTCCAGTAAAGATTCTGTACACTCCTCATCTACTTCACTTTCAACATTACTCCCTTCATCACAATGTACTTCATTAGAAACTGAAATGGACAGATTCTTCTCAGCATGAGTTTTCCAATTCCAGCAAAAGTTCTCATCAAAGATTACATCTCTTGAGATAATAATCTTCTTGGTTTCAGGATTGAATAATCTGTAACCTTTCTCACAAGATCCATAACCAAGAAAAATGCATTTGACACTTGTTGCATCCAGTTTCTGCCTCATTTGTGATGGAACTTGTGCATAGCATAAAGATCCAAACACTCTTAAATGTTTCACTCCAGGCTTCCTTCCACTATAAGCTTCAAAAGGAGTTTTCTTGTTCAAAGATTTGGTGGGACATCTATTCAGAATATAGACAGCAGTGTTAACTGTTTCTGCCCAAAATTCAAATGGAATACCCTTCTCCAGCATCATACACTTAGCCATTTCTACAATGGTTCTATTCCTCCTCTCTGCAACACCATTCTGCTGGGGGGAATAAGCCACTGTGAGTTGTCTCTCCAAACCAAGATCTTCACAAAACTGAGAAAATTCAAGTGAGGTATACTCTCATCCCCTGTCACTTCTTAATTTTTTCAGTTTATATCCACTTTGAAGTTCAACAGTTGCTTTAAATTTCTTGAACACACTGAATGTCTCAGATTTATTTCTTAAAAAATAAACCCATCCCATTCTGGTACAATCATCTGTGAAGGTGATGAAGTACTTGTTTCCAGCCTTGGTAGGTGTTTGCATGGGTCCACATATGTCAGTGTGGATCAATTCCAATGGTAAGACAGCTCTCCATTTAGTTTCCTTGGGAAAAGCCTCTCGGGAATGCTTGCCAAGTGCACAACCTTCACACACTTTGGTGTTCACTTCCATCTCAGGCAGACCAGTTACCATTTCATGCTCTTGAAGCTGCATTAGAGCATTCATGTTCAAGTGTCCTAATCTTCTATGCCATATTTCAGCAGATTGATCAACACTAGCCCTCATGGCAAAGTGAATTCCTGGTTGTAATTTCAAAGGAAAGCTTCTATTTCCTTTCATTGGAACTTTGACAACTAGATTTGAGCATGTAGTATCATCATAAATTCTGACTTCAATGCCCCCAAAGATAAGATAGTATCCATGCTCCATCATCTGTCCCACACTTAACAGATTCTCCTTCAAACCAGGTACAAACATAATCTCTCTTATATATCTTTTGCCTTGCTTAGTTTCAACCATTAAGTCACCCTTTCCAACCACATCAACTAATTGTCCTGTGCCCATTTCTACTTTGGCAGTGACTCTCTTATCTATATTCACCAATAGATCTTCTCTTCCTGTCACGTGGTTACTACAACCACTGTCAATATACCATGTGTCTTCATGCTTTTTCACAGCAGCTGTCATACATGTATAAAACATAGTTGGATTATTATCCACTTGTCCAGCATAATTTGCTTGTTGAACTACTTTCTTAGATCTGCAATCTTTGGCAAAATGCCCTGGCTTATCACAATTATGGCACCTTGGTTTTCCTTTGAACCAACATTCTCCAAAGTGGAGTTTGTCACAGTATTTGCAGGGATTCTTAGCTCCATCAGAGGATGTAACAAATTTCCCTTGCTGATACACAGGTTTGTTATCCCACTTCTTACCCTTAGACTTCCAATTCTTTGTGGGTTTGAAATTTTGATTGGCATTATAGTTAGTCTTCCTGGGAGCTATACTTAAACTAGCAAATGCCTTTTCATTTCTATCTTCAGAGTGTCTCTCAATCCGTTGTTCATATCCCTTTAGAGTAGCAACAACATCCTGTACATCAACAATCTCCAGATCCCTAGTGTTTTCTATCACAGCAACAATACTATCATATGACCTAGGCAAACTTATCAATAGCTTCTGCACAATTCTTTGATTTCCTATATCTTCACCATAACTTTTCATTTGTGACATAAGATCAAATAATCGCACAACATACACAGAGAATGCTTCATTTTCACCCATACGAGTATATTCAAAATCACGCCTTAAACTTTGGAGTTTCACAGATCTCACCTGTTTATCCCCAATGAATTCTTGCTTCAGTGCGTCCCAAGCCTCCTTTGCCGTCTCAAGTGTGGCAATTCGTGGGAAAATTTCATCGGACACAGCACCTTGAATAATCCCGAGAGCCTTAGCATCATTCACTATGTTCTCTTTCAGAAGTTTGAGATCAGTTGCAGTGATTTCTCCTTCACTCTTCGTCGAAGGACTATAACCCTTCTCTACCATATCCCACAGATCGTGAGATCTGAAGATGGTCTTCATCTTTATTTGCCAGAAATCAAAGTTGTCTCCATGAAAAACTGGTGCTCTTAGATCAGCACCACTCGATCCAGCCATATCAGACTTGTTATCGAGTAACCCAGAAATGTTTCAGAGATTTCTTCAGTCACAGCGAACCCGATTCTTCTCCGAGTTCCTCAGCTGCGAACATTGTCACAGATTCACGCCCAGATTTAGATCCAACCTGGCTCTGAGGCCATATTAGTGTTTGATTTTCTGGGTAGTTTCAATGGAACAGTAAGAACACACAGAGAACAGAGTTTTCTAAGACTTCAATATATTTCAGCTTGCTCTCTAAGCAAGGAGCTCAAAGAGCATGTTATACCGTTGGAGGAGTGAGAAACAACTCTCTCACAACATTACAAAAACATCACAACCATTCATTCCTAAGCCATCATGTAAGATGCTTACACTTGTCATGAGATATGACTCATTACAATCTAATCTAGATACCATATGGACTATGATCCAATGGCTTACATTAAAACCTGCACAATGCTTATAATAAACCTAACACAGCAAATACATTTATACACCAATAATTTTGTAGTCCTGTCAGTAACCTTATACTTCAGCAATACTATAATCATTGAATGATTCTAATGCTCCTGTCAACAAGGAAGAGGAAAATAGTTTGGTTCTGTTCTTTTATACTGTGTATATATCACACTGCAGTTCAGAAAATAAATTTTTCCACAAAATTATCCAGCTGAATTGAATGTGTCCTGCAGTAACTTGGAGATATATGCTTCTCTTTAGCAGAACACGTGACTGATATACATAAATTTGGCTCCAATATAGCTAAAGTGAAAATTAATTATCAGTTAACTTTGTCTGAACTTGCTGAAGTGATGATTCAAAATTACATGTCGTGAGTGGTAGAAACTTCAGTGGTTTTTATAGCATAATCTGTGCATACATATTTAAAGCACACTACACCGCAATGAGTTGGATGAATTTTATATAAAAAAATGGAAGAGCAAAGAATCACACAATGACTCTATTAGATGATTTGTTCGACAAGATTTGAACGATGCAAAAATAAATAATAAGATTGTTGAATTGTAATCTTGTCTTGGCCCAAAGATAATGGATCCAGCCCATGAACATGCTAGAGAATTCTAGCAAAGTTCAAGTTGGTGGAAGAGTCTAGAAGAATGGTGAGGATTCCACCAACATACAAGATTAGTGTAGATAATTCTAGCTTAGGAAGGTAGTGGAATTATCTAGATATCTCAAGAATGATGCTCCCATGCTTCTCCAAGGTTCCATCCATGCCTATAAAAGGAGAAGGCATCCACACCATTTGTAGTAACCAAGAGAGCAAGTAGTAAGAGTAATACTTTGAGTGTTCTTTCTTTCTCTTGCCTATCAATTTCGCTGCATTACATTCTTCTTTGTGAGATAAACATCTCCAAAGTAGTGAAGTCTTTAACCCCAACAAAGCGGTATCAGAGCTATGGCTAGCAACGCTATGGCAGCCTTCCAAGTTCCAGTGTTCGACAACAACAACTTCGATAATTGGAGTATCAAAATGAAGGCCCTTTTGGGAGCACACGATGTATGGGAAGTCATGGAGAAAGGCTACACTAAGCCAGAAGATGAAGCTACTCTATCCCGACCCCAGAAGGAGAGTTTGAAAGATTCAAGAAAGAGAGACAATAAGGCTCTCTACCTCATCTACCAAGCATTAGATGACAATGGCTTTGAGAAGGTCTAGAGTGCAACCTCTGCCAAGCAAGCATGGGAGAAGCTTCAAACCTCTTACAAAGGAGTCAAACAAGTGAAAAAGGTTCGTCTTCAAGTATTAAGAGGTGAGTTCAAATCCCTACAAATGAAAGGGCCTGAATCAATCTCCGATTATTTCTCAAGAGTCTTAGTTGTTTCTAATCAATTAAAAAGAAACGGAGAAAAGTTAAAAGATGTTAGAATTATGGAGAAGATACTACGCTCGTTGGACCCCAAGTTCGAGCACATTGTCGTGAAGATTGAAGAAACTAAAAACTTGGAAGAAATTAGTATAGAGCAATTAATGGGTTCGCTACAAGCATATGAAGAGAAACATAAGAAGAGGCAAGGGAATGATGAGCAGCTCCTCAAGACGCATGTTCAGCCAAAGAAGAAAGAAGAAAGCTTCGACAACGAGAGAAGCCAATACGAAAGAAGTCATGGCCGAGGTCGTAGACGTAGGCATGGACATGGAAATGGACGTGGTTGGAACTTCAACAACCATAGCAACTACGAAAGAGGAAGAAGATCAACAAAAGGTCATGGAAGAGGAAGCTCAAACTTGAGGTATGAAAAATCTCAAGTTCAATGCTATAATTGTCAAAAGTTTGAGCATTATACTTGGGAATGTAGAGCTCCAAACAACAGACTTGATGAGAAGGTCAATTATGTGAAAGAAAAGAAAGAAGAGAATGGCGTTGTGCTACTAGCATGCAAGAACAATGATGGAGACCAAGACTATACATGGTACCTTGACACCGGCGCCAGCAACCACATGTGTGGAAGAAAAAGCATGTTCGTAGAGCTCAATGAATCGGTGAGTGGCAACGTTTCTTTTGGAGACAAATCTAAAATACCAGTAAAAGGAAAAGGTAACATCCTTATTCCCCTGAAAAATGGCGGTCACCAATTAATTTCAAATGTTTACTACGTGCCCAATATGAAAAGCAACATTTTGAGCTTGGGTCAACTCTTATAAAAAGGTTATGATATTCACATGAAAAATTATAGCCTTTTTCTTAGAGATGACAAAGAAAGATTAATTGCTCAGGTGAAAATGTCAAAGAATAGGATGTTTCCTATGAATATTCAAAATGATGTTGCAAAGTGCCTCAAAACATGTTACAAAGACACATCCTGGCTTTGGCATCTTCGTTTTGGGCATCTTAACTTTGGGGGACTAGAGTTATTATCCAAGAAGGAGATGGTGAGAGGTTTACCGTGCATCAGTCACCCTGACCAAGTTCGCGAAGGATGTTTACTTGGGAAATAGTTCATGAAAAGCTTTCCAAAGGAGTCGACCACAAGAGCCCAGAAGCCACTCAAGCTCATTCACACCGATGTGTGTGGTCTAATAAAACCAAGCTCTTTGGGTAAAAATAATTATTTCCTTCTCTTCATTGATGATTTTTCAAGGAAAACCTGGGTATATTTCCTGAAGCATAAATCAGAAGTCTTTGGAGAATTCAAGAAGTTAAAAGCCGCTGTAGAAAATGAGAGTGGTTGCAAGATCAAAGCCATGAGATCTGATCGAGGAGGAGAATTCACTTCGAAGGAATTTCAAGAATTCTGTGAAGCCAATGGAATTCGTCGACCTTTGACAGTTCCAAGATCCCCTTAACAAAATGGTGTGGTGGAAAGAAAATATTGAACTATCCTCGACATGGCTCGAAGCATGCTCAAAAGCAAGAGATTGCCTAAGGAGTTATAGGCAAAAGCTGTAGCATGTGTTGTCTACCTATCCAATCAATCTCCAACAAGAAATGTATGGGGAAAGACCTTGCAAAAAGCATGGAGTGGAAGAAAGCCAGGTATTTCTCATCTAAGAGTTTTTGGAAGCATAGCCCATGTACATGTACCAGACGAGATGAGAACCAAGCTCGACGACAAAAGTGAGAAGTTCATCTTCATCGGATATGATTCAAATTCAAAAGGCTATAAGTTGTATAATCCGAAAAATGGGAAGATGGTGATCAGTCGAGATGTGACGTTCGATGAAGAATGAGAATGGGATTTTGGCTCTCATGCAAGTGATCTTAGCTTCTTTCCTCAGTTTAAAGAAGAGAATGAACAAGGGATGATGAAGTAAGCAAGAGAGGTTCAACAAGAATCCACTACTACACCTGCTTCACCAACATCAACCAATTATGGTAATTCACCAGCATCAGCATCGTCAAGTGGAAGCATAAATGAAAGAGAAGTACCACGCACAAAAAGTATACGAGATCTCTATGAGGTAGCTGAAAGACTTGATAATCCTACACTTTTCTGTCTCTTTGCTGATTGTGAACCAAGACTTCCAAGAAACAGTGCAAGATACTAAGTGGAGGAAAACAATGGATGAAGAAATTGAAGCAATCCAGAAGAATGATACATGAGAACTTGCTATTCTTCTGAAAGGACACAAAGCCATCGGAGTCAAGTGGGTGTACAAGACAAAGAAAAATGCCAACGGAGAGGTCAAAAGATACAAGGCAAGACTAGTGACAAAGGGTTATAGTCAAAGAGCCGGAATCAACTATGATGAGGTATTTGCACCCGTTGCTCGTTTGAAAATGATACAATTACTAATTTCTTTGGCAGCTCAAAACAAATGGAAGATTCAACAAATGGATGTGAAGTCCGCCTTCCTAAATGGAGCTCTTAAAGAAGAAGTCTACATTAAGCAACCGTCAGGCTATGAAATCAAAGGGTATGAAGGCAAAGTTCTGAAGCTGAAGAAAGCCCTACGAGCATGGAATAGTCGCATTGACAAGTACTTTCAAGAAAACAACTTCACCAAGTGTCCTCATGAACATGCTCTCTACGTCAAAATCAAAGATGGAGATATTTTGATTGTGTGCTTATATGTGGATGCTCTAATCTTCATTGGGAGTAATCCAAGCATGTTTGAAGAGTTAAAGAAAGTGATGACCGACATCAGGTTGATGGCATACTACCTAGGCATTGAAGTCAAGCAGAACGAAGAAGGCATCTTTATCTCCCAAGAAAGCTACACAAAGGAGATACTGAAAAAGTTCAAAATGGACGATTGCAAGCCCATAAGCATGCCAGTGGAGTGCGGAATCAAACTAACCAAGCATGACAAAGGAGAAAGGGTAGATTCAACATTTTTCAAAAGTCTAGTTGGAAGCTTGCGCTACTTGACTTGCACAAGACCAAATATTCTCTATGCCGTTGGATTAGTCAGTCGTTACATGGAGAATCCCACAACTACACATTTGAAGACCGCCAAAAGAATTCTTCGATACCTTAAAGATACTATTAACTTTGGCTTGTTCTATTCAAGTTCCGGTAACTACAAACTTGTTGGATACAGCGACAGTAATTGGGCAGGAGATTCCGACGATAGAAAAAGCACTATTGGATTTGTTTTCTTCATGGGAGACACTGCATTCACATGGATGTCGAAGAAGCAACCGATTGTCACACTATCTACATGTGAAGCTGAATACGTAGTTGCTACCGCATGCGTCTGTCATGCAATTTGGCTAAGAAATTTGCTTAAAGAATTAAGCATGCCACAAGAAGAGCCAACAGAGATCTATGTCGACAACAAGTGTGCAATAACTCTTGCAAAAAATCCAGTATTCCATGACATGAGTAAGCACATAGATACCCGCTATCACTACATAAGAGAGTGCATTGCAAGAAAGGATGTGCAAGTGGAATACATGAAGTAACAAGACTAAGTCGCCGACATATTCACCAAACCACTTAGGCAAGAAGACTTTGTCAAATTGAGGAACACAATCGGCGTCACAAGACAAGATTAAGGGGGGATGTTGAATTGTAATCTTGTCTTGGCCCAAAGATAATGGATCCAACCCATGCACAAAGAAAGATCCATGTACATGCTAGAGAATTCTAGCAAAGTTCAAGTTGGTGGAAGAGTCTACAAGAATGGTGAGGATTCCACTAACATACAAGATTAGTGTAGATAATTCTAGCTTAGGAAGGTAGTGGAATTATCTAGATATCTCAAGAATGATGCTCCCATGCTTCTCCAAGGTTCCATCCATGCCTATAAAAGGAGAAGGCATCCACATCATTTGTAGTAACCAAGAGAGCAAGTAGTAAGAAGTGAGAGTGTCAAGTAAGAAGTAAGAAGAAGCAACAAAGCTTCTAAGAGTGTTTGAGTGTTTCCTCTTGTACTAAGTTTGTGTGAGAATAAAAATTGTGTAATACTTTGAGTGTTCTTTCTTTCTCTTACCTATCAATTCCGCTGCATTACATTCTTCTTTGTGAGATAAACATCTCCAAAGTAGTGAAGTCTTTTTATGCCATAACAAAGATTTCAGTATATTCACGAGATTAATGAGTCTGCAATATCTCCAACATATAAAGTTTCGTTAGCTATACTCCAGTCATTTACTGAAGGAAAAACAAGTGCAACTATGCACAGTAAACTACAAGAAAGTACATATAAGGAATACATAATCAGAAAGATATGATTTCATAATTACACTTTGCTGGAAATCTGGGATTGACCAGATTTGTCGGAATTACTTCTTCAGTCCAGTCATTCACTGAATAAAAAACAAGTGCAACTATGCACAAATGAGTGAAAAACTCAAATTCAATGAATAAAACAGATAGATACTCCTGAAGTAACAATCTACGACAGTTAATTGGTTAGAAAGCTAAGCTTGAGAATAAGCTGCAACTAGCCTCGCATTATTGCTGAAAACTCACACTTGCCGGACTGTACAAGTTAAGTTAAGGACAATATTAGTGTTGATTAGTAGTGTGCCGCGGACCCACCTCTCTGAAAATGCAGGTTTTGTTAAGAACCAGAGGAAAACCATCCAGAGTTACTCATCTGCACTGCTTAAGATGCTATTAAAAACCAAAAAGATAGCCATCCCTAGCTAGTGATCCATGCTCAATGTTTTACTGATCATTATGTTTAAATAATTATTTTTTGTTCATGTCTGATGCTGTTCTTTTTTTGTGGGGGGGGGTGTTCATTTGAAAAACAAAAAACAAAAAGGGAGCTTGTACTTTCTGACTGCTTCATATATATTGATGCCAATAAAAACCAATTCTTCCACGCATTTGGTTGTTCATGTTACTATAAAAAAATGCTCTAAATTAGTTAGTGCAAACCCTAGAGGCCAAGTTAGATGGTGGCTGGCCTTCTTCTTTTACCAAATATGACTTTATCCCTTTAATTTTTAAAGTAGCTGCGCACTTAAACTAAGCTTGTGGACTTGTTGGTAACAGTCACATTCCAACTTGACTAATTCAAAATTATATTAATATTGTCTCATTCCAACTGACCAAAGAGTCAAGTTAATTTGTGACAACGTTTCCAACAGTGATGTATCTACAATTCTGCATGCAACATTAATACCTTTATTACAGAGAAAAGAAAAAACCCTCAAACTTTTTGTTTAAACAACAAGCAACAAAGTGCCAAACAAGAAAACTTCTTAAAGTTGAATGTTGTAATATCACTCTCTAGAGAATATAATTAGAAGAGCTGGTGAATTTATGGTCGTTTTATCGAAAGAGCTCCCAAAGGTCTCGCCACAAGTGCGTGCATAATGTAACACAGAAATATTGGTGATAATTTATAAACAAGTAGACACGGAAAGGAATTTTTGCTTGCAATATACTTTTAATTTTAATTTTGATGAATCACAACAAAATAATAGAATTAAGGAATACATTTGCAACCCCACCGGGGATTTATTCGATTACATAAAGAATATTAAAGAATTTAGTATGTTGGATTATTGGCTCCTCTCATACCTAAAAACTTACAGACATTGAATTTACTACTTGAACAATATACTGAATCAAAGAATCATGAGCTGTGTACACAAAGATTAAAATGTGTATTTGATGATCAGTTGGGTTTTGCAGTACATTGACCCTGTGGCGACTTTGCAAGACGAAGCCACTTCTCTTCAGAGAGTAGTTTTGCAAACCTGTAAAGCATAAGTTACAATATTTAGATTTTGGATGAATTAAAAATTAGAGCAGATACTAGCTTATAGAACGTTGAAATATATATTGGGAATTGATATATCATCTGTACACCTTATAAGAGCTTCTTCATTAGTCTCATGATTACAAGCTTCAAATTTTCCTGTCTCTAAATTAACCCTAGAAACAGGTTGTTTCAATAGACCTTCACCAACTTTCACAAGATTGTCCAAATTCTTCTCTGTTGCTATATCCACAGAAGATACGTCCCCATGCAGCTTGTCATCCTGCGTATTTTTTTTTTCATTCAAATGTAATTTGTTAGTAAATCTGAACCTTCAACCTTAGTCTTGACTCCAATAATTATTTTATGCATATTAGTCGAATATATAAGTATACCTGAATTCGAAGGTAATTTTTCTCCGAGTGAAGGGCTTGGAAAACCACAGAAAGGTTCAGATCAACCATATCAGCACTTGCGTGACTGAAAACATTGATGATTGGTGTCGAGCCTCCGCTGGTTAACCAATTCAATAAGCCCCATTTAGCTGCATCATGTGCATCATATTTCAATTCAGCTTTTGGTGAGCCAGTTCCTAATGATATGACTAGATATCGTCCATAGTCCATAGGTTTGATAGGAAAGAAGTCCGGGCTCCCCCTTATTATTTGCTTTGTCACTTCACCAATAGCAACTAAAGTCTGAAAATTGTCTTGAAGTTATTTTCCTGAACAATATTTATTCTAAAAGAATCTAATATTCGTTATTTGATCCATTTATAATATGTACCGGATTATTTGCAGCCACTGCACCATCGATTAGGTTGAATTCTCTAACATTTCCGTTGTGGTCCTTGGTTTCAAAATAATGAGCTGGAAGATAAGTTGGTGCTGCTGAGGTTGCAATGCATATGTCTGAGACTAAGGCATCAAAAGATGGCTTATGTTTCACCTGATCGATCGCCCAGGAAAAGTGGATATTATAAATCAGCGACAGTTATATGTCCAGCAAGGCATGTAAGGGTAAAATTAAACCTTGAGAACAAACCAAATAGGTGAAGAGAAGAAAGTGAACCTCAAAGCTAGAAAAGATTGTTGGCTGGAGATTCTTTATGTCAAATGTAGGAATGACAACATTAGTCAATGTCTGGTGGAGCTTTTTTTCACCAAGCTTTTGCCTAACCAAGCTATGCAGATACTTCCCATTGTACTTTGGTCCTGTTAGACTTTTGATAATCTTCGTAATATAAGGAAACAACCAACAACTGTCAATTATTAAACCTAAGATTAGAAACCAGGAAGAAAGTATTTATATCCAAAAACGTTACAATATGCAAATTAGTTATATCAAAGTTATGCAAATTAACATTACGTATTCTGGGGGAAGATTTTAGGGCTCTCAGTAAGGTAGAAGTCCTTTATATCTTTGGCAGCAAATACAGGACGGTTATTCTCATCTGGAGTTGTTAGCATGGCAGTCACAAGACCACCTGTACTTGTTCCTGAAATCACATCAAAATAGTCGGCAAGTCTTGCATCCTCACCATCCAGCTTCTGCAACATGATCAACAAAAATATAGATTAGTAAATAAATTGATATACGACATTAATTCCTTTTGCAACAGTTGTTAATAAAATATAGAGTACTAGCATTATAAGACAGATGGTTAAGAAGTGAACTGGATAACCATACTACGCATGCAAGGTGAAGATGACCAAATATGTATACTAGCACGTTAAAGTTAAAGCATCGGACTCAAAATTGAATGGTAACGTTTGATTGAGAAGTCTTGAATTTTATGTCTTGTGATGCAAGGCTTAAAAAACACACAGTGAGGTTATGTGTATATCCTCAAAAACTAGCAATGCATACTGGATGCATGATTTGCACATGAATGTTTTTTGTGAAATGCAAGTCGTAAAACGTTTATATCTAAATATTCCCCGCATGAGATTAACCTAAGATATTCATATTCTACCTGAAGCTCAGATTCTAGGAAAGCAAGGATGGTTCCTGGGATAAGTCCTCTTATTCCACCCCCATCAATGCTTAGAACAGTGATTAGGTTTCCATAAGTTGGGGGCTGAAGGGGAATGCTAGTGGTTCTTTCCATGACACTTGAGAGTTTTGAAATGCTGCTGTGTATATAAAAGGGAGCTGAAGAGAATGGGTCTGAACTTAGAAAATGCTTTAGAAAAATAGCTAGCTAGAGTTCTTTGGTGAGTTTTCATTTAAGAGAAGTATAGGTATTTATAGACTCCCTACCACACTCATTTTCCAAGCGATAACCAAGTCAATGGATTACATACCACCCCCAAAAATGATCAAATAAACAAGAATCTCAATATGTATGCGATGCAAAATTTTGACCCGGTTTGTATATTTCTTGGATATGGTCTGAGTGGAACGCGGCATCTTTTCTAAAAAACAAAACGATATATAATTAACTAATTGTTCATATCTAGTCCAGCTGTGCCCTGTGTGCTAGAGAGAAAATGTTCATTGCTTCCCTAGCTAGGTCATGGACAAACATATATATTTGAGAATTCAAGACTTGTAGGTGAGACTCCAGGAGAATTGTAGGTAAGAGTGATTATTAGGTGAAACAACTGAGGTTAGAAAACATAAAGGAAACAGCTTGTTAGGCCAAACCTCTGCTCATGAAATTTGCCTAACATCTGAAGTAACCTCCATCAAGCAAACTAGTACTGCTTTAGATTTGTAATTATTAAATCAGTTTCTTTTGTGCGGCCAACATACTACGAAGGAATCATGATAAGATTGATGCTGCATTCAAAGGTTTAGTAGAATATCATATCATATATAACACGCTACAATTAGTTTGATTCGCAAAAGGCGGCGATGATCAACAGGGGCATAGCAGGTTTACAAGGTCAATTAGGATGAACAACAGTGGAACAGAGTAGTCAAAATCATGCATGATGATAAAAAGGGATGTATGGTATCTCAAGGACATGTCCATAATTTAATCATATTCTATGGTTATATGTGTCTCCTGTACCTTGATTAGGACGGAAATTATTGACCTATAACCTATCTTGCAGTATTATCTTGTTAACATTATGGATCTGGATCATCATTGCATCATCTTCTACAATTATACAGTATTCTGGATACAGGGAAAAGAAAAACATTTTGCTCCATTTCTCGTTGTCCCATACCGTATAGTTTTTCCCCAGACTATAAATTTGGAATTTTTTACTGGTCATTCATTTCCTGGCACCTTCCCTAAGATAAAGTTTTTAAGTGATCGAAGTTTGCAAGGAAACTAAATCAGGGAGGTAATTAGCTGTCAGAGGCTGGCTGAAGCTAATCCCTCCAGCTTAGTTCCTCATCAATTAAGAATTCACTGCATTTCTAATCTTATCCGGATACAACAGAGTTCTGTAATCTTTGTTCTGGTGCGTAAATAGGATGGCGGCTTCTTGTAGTTGTATTGGATACTCTTGCATACGTACAAAGATTTCTTTTCTACGTTAAGTCTGATTCAGGCTTTTGGCCTTTTCATAATTTTTCCCCATATGAAAACAGCTTCAACTTAATTATTTGTGCCCTAGGGTAACCGGAAGACATAAGAATGCTATGTTGAAATGCTAATTCAAGATATGTACATGCATAAGCAGTCCAAATTAGTACACGCATGTTCAAATTTTTTTTCTAAGATTCAGACAATCCATGATGAACGAATGAGAAAGAAAAGGATGCACAGATGCAAAAATATCGTAAGAAAGTATGGTTAACTGAGTCTGCAAAACTATACTGTTCACTGTTGACTCAGTAACATATGTTTTTCCTCCACCAGGTGGATGTCACGCTGAGGAAAAAAATGTGTATCACACCGTACTCAAATGATCAAACTCCGAATTCACAGTCCATGGAAAATGTTTGACAATTAGTTCTTCTGAGATTATAAAACCTTTGTTTTTTTTTTTTTTTTTGTTCAAGTGATAAGAAATTGAACTGGCAGCGCTGAGGTTCTTAGTCGCAAGTCGGTGAAATATTTCATTGCGTACGTGCACGATACTAATATTCAAAACTTATCGAACAAGAGTTCGAGACAGAAATAATAAAATATATATTCTGATAGTTTTTACTGAAGTTACTCTCTTCTCAGACGTACATAGCAGCCGTAGAAGAAAATCATAAGGGACTAGTCTCGATTCTTGAACTGCAAGTTATTGTCGTCAAACGTTGGTAGCATTCCAACAAATTTTGTAATGAAGGTGGAAAATTTTAAACATGCAGAAAAAGAAGCCATCGCCAGCATCATTTATTTGATCACTTTTCTTGTGTCCAAAACATAAGAAAACAAAGTTTTAACTATCCAACATAGGTACTTGTAACATATAGAATCCAAAACCCTTACTTTAGAAAAGGGGCCTATGGCATATATATATTTATTATTATATTTAGTGATGGATTGCCCTGACGGTTAATGTCTTTCTTCTCCACCTACTATGTTCCGGGTTGAAATACTCCACCCCCCCCCCCTTTCCCCAAAACACCCTCTCTCCCGTAGTTTGTAATTTAGAGTAGTAATATAGCTCGTACTAAAAAAAAAGAATCTTGATGACTTACAAATATGGACTGTTTTCTAATTTCTAAGCAGATTTTATTGCATTAGTTTTCAAGCCGAGCTTGTTGAGAAGTGCTTTTAAAATGGCTGAAAGCATTGTTGGTAAAAATATTTTTGGAACCAATGTTTAGTAAAAATGCAAATAAATCCTTAAAAAACACTTAAAAGTGCTTCTTGCAAAAAGCACTTCAAGTGCATTTAGAATCCAAAAACATTTTCTCTAAAAGCGTTTTCAATCATTTTAAGCACTTACAAATGATCCCGTATTTGCGCTATTTTTATTTAGGTCAAGATACAACACAAGTACTCAAAAATTTATGTCATGTTTAATTTGCCGGCCGCCCTGGTATCGTCGATGATGAGGCCTAATCATGAAGGCTTAATTAAATGCTGACCTGCACATGGTTTAAAGATATTTTTTTTTATAAGAGAAGCTATATTATATAAGCAGAAGTTTAATTAACAAGATAGAACAATTTCACACACCTAATACCTTATAAGAACCTGTTCATTAGTCTCAGTTTTTGCAAGACTTTCCAAATTCTCCTTGGTGGAAACATCACCTAGTATCTACCACTATTATGTTTTGTATCCTTATTTCAGCCATTCCATTTAATAACTAGGCTGAATAACATATTAACAATGAATACACACACACACACACACACATATGACTGATTCAACAATCGATACCTGAACTCCAAGGTAGGTAATTTTTATTCAGATGTCAGGGCTTGGAAAACTGCACACGTACGAAGATCGATCGATATCTGCACTTGCTTGAGTTATTACATCTACCAATGGAGTAGAAAGAGAACGGTAATGTAATTACCCAAATACTCCCCATAGGACCGGCCTCATGGTGTGCGAGGTGTGTGACCGCACAGGGCTTCCGACTCCAAATTTTAATCATCTTTTATGAAAGCGTACATATTAGTAAAACGCGGAAATGTCAAATAAAGTAGTGCTCAGCAAAGTTGTTAATCGTTGTTTTTTACTCCCATCTCTCATGTCATGGGTTCGAATCCCTGCACGCCTTCATCTTTGTTATTTTTGTTTTTGTTTTCCTCTTGAGGTAACAAGGGTCTTTTCTGTCATACTAGGCATGTGTGGGGGTTCAAATTATTTTGGGGCCTTTTAGAAGATAATGGGGTAGATTTTTTTGTTCTTCTTTTTAAATAATATATAGTTTAATTTCATTCATTAATTTCCACATGGCGTATTTTATTGGTGCATGTTGCTGACATGACGACATGTTAACAGTAAATGGGACGGAATTTAATAGCATGGATCAATTGATTGGTTTTAAAAAATTGAGGCATTTAATTTATTAAAAAAAAAAATTTAGAAATCGATTCGAACTGAGGTGTTATAGTTCAAGGGTAAATGATAATTCACTCTACTCTTAATTACTCTAATTTAATAGACGGTGATTAAGTTGTAAAGAAGCAGACATATTGATATTGCCCTAACTAGTAGCATTTTATTTTCTTTTATATACAAAGTTGTATTTTAGACCAGGCCCGAAATCTTGCAGGGGGCCTGCTAAACATCCGAGCGGCCCCGACTCCCTATATTTGGCTTCTGCTTCATTTGCACTATGCATACTTCCCATCCAATTCATAAATCCCATTTGTAATCAAATTTTTGCAAGCCATGCCGTTAATTTGTTAGTTTCCCAAATTAGAAGGCCACTAATATTAAACATTGGTGAATGAAAAGTTCGAAAAGGCACCGAATTTCATTAGTGTGCTTAGAAGGGTGTCCTATAGGATGTTTTGTTGTAGTACTGTAATCAGGAAAGATACGCTTTACAAAAACTGAGATTTACAAAGTTGGTACTGATCACTTTTCTCCTAAATAATTTCTCATCCATAGATGATGAGCACCACTGTAGTTGGTAGAGAACAAGAAATAAAAATATGGGTGTGTGTGTGTGTATGTTGGTACTCTACCAACTCAATTCAATTACTTTTCTCAGTTTCTCCTCATCTGTAATAAAATTTGTGGAAAATCTAACGAGGGTTTCTTTCTTAAACTAAGTTACTATAAAAAAAAACATCAATGAGAGCAATAAACAGACTGTCAACAGGTTGCATTCATAGACTATCCACTTTTGTATAATTTTGCAATCAAAGAAATCAGAAAAGGTGGTTGAGTGTACCTTCTGTAAAGATTGAAGAACACAAAGGTTTTACAGTAAAGCTTTGAAGAAATGAAGAACACAGAGAAGGATGAATCTCAGAAAATGCAGAGAGAAAGAGATCTTTTCTTATTGATCAAGTTACTTACAATACAAGAGAGAATCGATTTTATATGAGTTATTACAAAGCTTGCTCACTAAGGTACAGTAAAAGATAAGATCCTTATTACAAGATCATTCGAGATTCTAATCTTAACAAACTCTTAACAGCTCACAACCAACTTGTCTAACAACCTCGTTAATCTAATGACAAGTGGCATCTTTTGAGCCTTTGATTTCATCATTCTTACACCATCAAAATCAAAATATCGTTTTGCCTTGCATTATTGCATTATTCCACTATGAAGCTCCCAAAATGTCGAATTTGTGATAATGAAAGAAACGTAACAGCTAGATGACCAAAATTGTGAGACTGCATTGTTCTGCTTAACAACAACTGACATTAATTAACACAAGGACCTACGAAGTCTATCAAACTGATATGCAAGAGATCTTTAATAGAATGATCACAATGAGAAATTCATTCTCAGTGCACAGTAAGATTAAGAGAGAATGAAATGCAATCAAGTATCAGCAATGGAGCTAATAAGATATCAGAAAAAAAGATAGAAACGTAAACACAAAATTGTAAGTGATACATATAGCTTAGTCGTAACCGTGGTTTCTTGTAGACCTAGCCATTCGGTAATTCAACCAGCCCTTTTTGATTAAAGCATCTAATTGTTTGTGTACAGACTTCAACAACTTATCGACACATGAGCCGTTATCAGTATCCTTGGGGCTCTTGCGTACATGATATAAACATGAAGAGTTCTTCATGTTGGAATTTATTAGGTTTATTTAGGAAATTAATTAGAGATTTGATTTGATTTTGTAGTAGGGTATTTTTGGCATTTACGCATTAGGGTTTCTTAGGTTTATTGCTCTATAAATAGAGTTTGGAATTTAGTTTGAGAATAAGTCATTCACAATGTAGTCTCTTACACTATATTTGGATGAAGAAATTTAAGATTACTAAGGAATTTTAAAATGACGGAAATTGAAATGAAGGGATTTTATTTTCTAGAATTTGTGAATTTTGTTGTTTGGTTAACTTAAAAGAACAATGGAATTGAAAACAAAATTTTCTAATTTTAAACTCTCAATCATAGAAATTGGGAAATGACACATATTTACATGGAATTTAAACTTGGAAATTGGAGGCCCCAAATTCCAAATTTTTTTTCCATGCGGAAATTCTAAATTTCTATGTTATAAATCCAAACAAGGGAATTGGTGCATGTCAATTTATAAATTCTGACTTTTATCCAAATTCCAAGTTCATTTCCCTCATCCAAACATAGTGTTAGGGTTTTGTAGCCGTTTCGACATTCTCGTTCTTTTAATAATATTCTTATTATTTTGTAGTTTTGTTCGTCGCGCACTCTGATATTCAACTTGGTATCAGAGCAGATTTGATCCTTCGGGATTTAATATGTTCGTCTCGTATTAGTTTGTTGTCGTCTTCCGCTGTTTGATTGTTCCAGTTTAGATTCATTGTGAAAATTGTTGTTGCTCGTTCTTCGTTGTAGTTCAAAAAAAAAAAAAAAGTTGTTTGTTCGTTTTTGTCCCGTACTCCATTGTTTAACCTGCACCTGGTCCGCATACCCGCACCACCATCTGCTCCTACCCAAATCCGTTCTACCACAACTGCAATCTGACCACTGGACCTCCCCAGTCTCATTGGATTTGGTGAAACCACTTACACTGACTCTGCTTCTGCATCCTTGAACGCTGCAACCTGTAGGAGCATCCCGCAAGTCTGTATCTCTGCAAAGGAAAAAGGAGAATGGAATAAAAAAGGAATGAAAAAAAGGGGAGTAAAAAAAAAAAAGGAAGAAAAAATTGGCTGCTTGTTTGAGGCCCATGCGGGCAAAGGTAAAAAAAAAGATTGGTTTTCTAGTTTTTTGGGCTGCTTGTTTTTGTTTGAAGTCCTTGGGCCCCACTTGTTGATTAAAACTACTGTTGAGCCTTTTGTTTCGCTTGTCTGTTGTTCCTATCGCGACGATCGGTCGAGTATTTAGACTGGTGATCATTCGAGTGACGTTGTGAACATGGTAAGTTGGAATTTTTATTTGTTTGTTCGGTAATCGGCATTAGTATCGGCATCGGCATTGGCATTGGAATTTGTTGTTTGTTTGTTCAGAAATCGGCATTAGTTTCGGCATCGGCATTGATATTGGCATCGGCATCGGCATCGACATTGGCATTGACACTAGCATTGGAATTTGGAGTCTTGCATCCACATCTACTTTGGCAAACCCATGTCGTGTTCCGCCATGAGTTTGACGAGAGGTGTTGGAATTTATTAGGTTTATTTAGGAAATTAATTAGAGATTTGATTTGATTTTGTAGTAGGGTATTTTTGGCATTTACGCATTAGGGTTTCTTAGGTTTATTGCTCTATAAATAGAGCTTGTAATTTAGTTTGAGAATAAGTCATTTACAATGTAGTCTCTTAGGGTTTTGTAGCCGTTTCGGCATTCTTGTTCTTTTAATAATATTCTTATTATTTTGTAGTTTTGTAGTTTTGTTCGTCACGCACTCTGATATTCAATTCTTCGTGGTAGCTGCATATCCTGCACATGCAATATTGACCTGTAAATATTCATGACCACTAGTGGTCAAAGTAGTAGTACCTCAATTGGTCTTACACATGGCCCCAAAAGCCAATTCAACAATCAGCTTGACAGATAGGATGACACGTAATAGATGGTTTTATCCAAACAGACTTTTTATTTATTTTTTAAAATGAGATGAATCAAACCTCTTCGTTTGCAAGTTTGCAACAATTTGAAATCTAATTAAAAGAAATAATCCATCAGATGTGTTGTTTTATTTTAGCAACCATTGAAATCCAAACCCCATCGCACAATCAACATTCAATTCGGTGTTGAAGAAAGAAAACAATGAATCACCCTCTCGCGGTTGAATTAGGACTTTCATCTCCTTATTTTTTTTATTTTTTCACATTCACAAGAATTGAAATCAACCTAATGTCCAGCACGTTGTGAAAGGGAGAGAGAACTTTTAAACTACTCTAACCAACGGAAAGAGAAATTTAAATTTGAGTCTAAAAGTGTATGCACACTACATAGTTTTGGAAATATTATTTTCTACTAAAAACACACACACACACAAACTATATATATTATGACAATTTTTGGCTCCATACATGTAAGGAGCCATGCATTCTTCCTCGAATGAAAATGTTGCAACATTTTATTGTATAAATTTTGTTTGTACCATACTTAGGACCTCCGTATTTAGATCTCGTATAAATACTCGGGGGACTCAAATGTAATTATGTAATAAATGAATGGGCAAATATGTAATAAGTGAGGAGCCCTTATTCTATAAAAGGACTCCTCACTCTCCTCATTTAGGAAGGTCAAGTTTTAGGCCATGGGAAGAAAGCACACAGAAAATAGGCTAGAGAGCACACTGTTTCTAGCTTTCTTGTATATTCACCATTCAAAGTGAAACAATATCAACATCAGTGTGGACGTAGCCCAAACATTGGGGTGAACCACGATACGTCTTGTGTTCTTTACTTTCTTGCAGATTCACGGTCGGATGTATGTTGTTACAAGATCCCTCCGGTTTTGTGCATCAACAAATTTCATAATTGGGATTGGTTTTTTTTTTATCATCATCTAAAGATCATCTCCAAAAAAAATTATTCAATTTAAAAACTATTTAGTCATTCATAAGTGTTGGATAAATCTAAAAATGGTCTTTAAATAATGATAATTAAGAATGTATGCGATTATGACGTTTGTACGATAAAATAAGGAACATGTCATTATATATGGAGAAGTAGCTTGATGTAAATAGAAATTGGATTATTTCAATAAAATAGAATAATGGAGAGACGTTCAATAAAGGTTATTTGTTGTTGCGTATCACAAAAATTGAGGTATTTGATTTTTGATATCGTTCGAGTTAATGTAGTTTTGATTTCTCATGTCAGTTTTGGGACGATATAACACATATATCGTTCGAGTTAATTGTAGCTTTGGTTTCTCATGTCAATAAACTACAATTATCATCGTATTCATGCTATTTTTTTCCACTTCACGCTAATCCATATCTTTTAGGTCCGGGTTCTGCCACACAATAAGAGGAGATTTGCACCGAATTAAGGATATTAGAAATAGCTGTATGTGAGAGTTGAGAAATCAATCCAAAATCTCATCATTTCAATCTGCATATTCGGTTTAATATCCTCGAAATATATACATAATGCTGCCTAAATAGGATGGCTGCTTCTTGTAATTGTATATTTTAATACTCTTGCGTACACCATGATGAAGAACTGTAGGACTGTATTCCGTGTTTTTTTAAATGAAAGCTTAATTTTATTGAGGATCCAACAACCAACAAATTAACAAAAGAATGAATATATCGATTACAGAGAGATCTGTAATATCCCAACAGGGATTTATTCGAACACAAACAAATATTAAAAGATGGAGTATATGGTGGCCATTTGCCCCATACCCTTGAACTATCCATAATTTATTACAATTTACATGTCCAAACAGTATAATTTAAAGAATAATGACTTGTCATCGTCTTAGGGTAACAATTAATCAGTAAGTATTTTCAGCATGCCCGTTGGTTGACCCTGCTTGGCGCCTCCTCTTCTCTTCCGACAGTAGTTTAGCAAACCTGAAAATTATAGTAATTAAGTTACAATTTTTCACTAATCACCAATTACATATATAAATCTTTTGGTTTAATGATAAATATTTTACCTTGTAAGAGCCTCTGCATTTGTCTCATGCTTAGTAGCCTCAAACCTGCCACTGTCCAAATTAACCCGAGAAACTGGTTTTTTCAATAGCCCTTCACCAACTTTCACAAGATTGGTCAAATTCTTCTTTGTGGCTCTATCCACAGAAGTTATTGTCCCACGAAGGGTATCATCCTACGTTTGGTATCAGAAATGATGTCAGTTTTTTGTGTCTAAACAACATTATTCTAAAAAAGTTATACTGATGAATCTATGGATAAATGCATTTCGGATGACGAGTTCAGTACCTGAATTCTAAGATCATTTTCTTCAGAATGAAGGGCTTGGAAAGCTGCAGAAAGGTGAAGATCAACCATATCGGCGCCTGCTTGACTGAATACATTAATGATTGGGGTGGAGCCACCGCTGGTTAACCAATTCAACAGGCCTCATTTCGCTGCAGAGCGTGCATGGTATTTCAATTCAGCTTTTGATGAACCAGTTCCTACTAGTAGAAAAAACACTTTGCGCGACGAAAACTTGCGTGACGCAGCCAAATTCGTCGCGCAAAGTACTTTTGCGCGACGTTAAACACAATACGTCGCGCAAAAGGCTTTTGCGTGACGGCAGTTTGCGCGACGACGACCAACGTCACGCAAAGGTGTTTTGCGTGACTTAAGCTTACATACGTCACGCAAAACACCTTTGCGTGACGTTTGTCGTCGTCGCGCAAACTGCCGTCACGCAAAAGCCTTTTGCGCTAGGTAGCGTTGCCGCTTTTTTCGTTGACTTTGCGCGACACAAGGACACCTACGTCACGCAAAATAGCTTTGCGTGACGCATGTTCACATACGTCACGCCAAATGGTTTTGCGCGACGCCACTTACGTCACGCAAAATGGTTTTGCGTGACGTGGGTGAGCATGCGTCACGCAAAGCTATTTTGCGTGACGTAGTGAACGTCACGCAAAGTCAACGACCTTTTCTTCCTTCACTTAATCAGTTTGGGAGGTACAAACTGCAAAGTAGTTGCAGCAGCTACCTCCCTCCCCCATCTCCTTCAAAACCTTCTCCAATTCTTTCCCTTCCTCAATCTTTTTCTATCCGGTAAGCGATTTGATTTTGTATATGTAACTTTGAATTGAGAATTCAAACTAAAACTACTAAATTTGTTTTGTATAGGATTTTTGTATACGATTATCATTGAAGAACGAATTTGAAGGTATTTTCTTCATGTTGCATATGAGATTTTTGTATATGTACCTTTGCCTACTTGCTATGCCCTTTTTTGGTAATGGTTTGAGTTTTGTGAGATTGAATTTTGAAGTAATATTTATTAATTTTGCATATGGGTTAACTTATATATTTACATAGAAGAAATTGTAAGAAATGTTGATTTCCCCTTAAATTATATAGAAAACCTACAAAAGCCATGAACTTCAAAGCTAATCTTATCATCACTATTCTCAATGCTAAGACAACATGTTTTTAGTTCAATAATGAGGGGGTTGATTTTTGTGAGCATATGCCATACTTATGTAGATAAACAATGGCTACGATTCTTCTATTAAATCCTTGTAGAAAATTAATATCGTCTTCCAATTTTAATACAAGTAATTCAGGATTCATTTTCAGTCTCAATCCTTTGTAAACTTGAAGACAACCAAAATATCTTTCAATAAGATATTTTAAAACCAATATCTAGCCAAAATACGCGTACACTTGTGTTCATATTCTAACAATACATTTATCTCACCGCCATTACTCGAGTGTAACTAACTAGAATATGTATATTCTATGATATAATTAGTATAAAGAAATAAAAACTAAGGCCATCAACATTATAGTTTAGAAGTATTAATATTTTGTATCTATTTTATTTAGTTTCACTAATTATTGTGATTTAATTTATTTGTATGCACATATTTTTGTACATCACGTACAAAATTGTTTTGTGTTGTACGAAGTTAATACTACTTAACTTCGTACACTTTTTTCAAGAAAAGCTTAGTTTCCCGTTTGAGAATTAGTTGGATTTTGTGCATGGATGCAAAAGCATGACTGCGGTCCAATTAATTCTTGAATTGTCCCATTTTTTGGACAGTTTGGGAATGCATAGTTATGTGTTGTAGTTTGCGGTTCACGGATTAGGTTTTGATAGCGGAAATTTTGGTAACATTTCCTGATGTTCTTCGAGTACACGGTGGATATTATGTATCTACGGCGTGCACTTAAAGAACTGTAAGGAGATGCTGTCGAAATTTGCCCGCGTCGAAATTTCATCCATTAGAATCGTAAATTACAGCACATAACTGTGCATTCCTGAATGGGATAAGGCCCTTACCGGAGGAATAAGGTGACAAGACAATAGTTGAAGTTGTTGTAATTCTTGTTCTTTTATTGGGATTGCAGACAAAATGGACAGACAGTGGATACAGAATCATAATAGATGTGCGGTTGAGTACTTGGATGGAATAGATGAGTTCATTGAATTCGCAACTAGACACAACCTAGGTTCAACTCATATCCGATGTCCGTGTAGGAGGTGTAATAACTCAATGAGGGAGACAATCGAAAATGTTCGATTTCATTTAGTAAGAAATGGGATGATGGAGACCTATACTACTTGGTATCATCATGGAGAACGATTAGACCAACCTTCGTCTTCATATATGACACAAGTGGAGACTGTTGAATCTAATGTGGATCCTAATGAACAAGTTATGGATATTCTAAATGACGTTTATCCATACGCCTCGACCAACACCAATGAGGAAGGGGGAGATGACAGTCGTCCAACCATGGACAGTGAGGCATTCAAAAATTATGAAAAACTATTGAAAAATGCCAAGCAAGAATTATATCCGGGTTGCGAGAACTTTTCGGTGCTCACGGCAATTGTGGAGTTGATGCATGGCAAGATCAAGTTTCGTTTGTCAAACAAGTGTTTTGATTACTTTTTGGGAGTTATCAAGAGGATGCTTCCAAAGGAGAATTGTTTACCTGAAGATAATAAAAGTGCCCAAAAAGTGTTGAAGGGTCTCGGATTGGGGTATGAAAAAATTCACGCATGTGTAAATAATTGTATATTGTTCTATAAGGAGAACATACAGTTGGATAAATGCCCTGTATGTAATGAGCCGAGGTTTAAAATGACATCGCAGAATAGAAAGACCAAGATTCCACAAAAAGTAATGCGTTATCTTCCATTAAAGCCTAGGTTACAGCGGTTGTACATGTCGATGCATACGGCAACTGATATGAGATGGCATAAAGAAAGACGGGTAAATGACGATGTGATGAGGCATCCTGCAGACGGCGAGGCATGGAAAGAATTTGATCAGATGTACCCTGATTTTGCAGCTGACCCGCGAAACATAAGATTGGGACTTGCCACCGACGGATTTAATCCGTTTGGGGTTCTAAACCAAACTCACAGCACTTGGCCGATCGTCGTGTTTCCTTATAATCTCCCACCTTAGAAGTGCATGAAAAAAGAATACATGATGTTGACTCTATTAATTAACGAAGATCCAAGAAAGTCCATTGATGTTTATTTGCGACCATTGGTTGATGAGCTAAAAGATTTATGGGAAAATGGTGTTCGTACATACGATAAGTCTACTGGGCAGATGTTCACCATGCGAGCAGCAGTGATGTGGACAGTAAACGATTTTCCCGCGTATGCAATGGTTTCTGGGTGGATGACTAAAGGTTATTTGGCATGTCCAATATGCAAGGAGAATGTAACATCGTCTTGGCATGCGAGAAAAGTTTGTTATCTTGGTCATCGTAGATGGCTCCCTTGGGACAACGAGTGGCGTCACAACGATAAAGCTTTCCACGGCACAAAAGAGACTCAACCAAGACCAAGAGAATGGTCCGGAGATGAGATTTTGGATCAGTTAAACCGTTTGAAATTTGGTCATTTTGGCAAAGGGGTCAGTAAGCCCAGACCAACTACACATCTGAACTGGACGCACAAAAGTATGTTATTTGAGCTCCCGTACTGGTCAAAGTTAAAATTGAGACACAATCTCGATGTTATGCATATTGAGAAAAATGTGTTTGATACTTTGGTCGGGACAATTCTAGACATTGAAGGAAAAACGAAGGACACGATCGAAGCTCGCCTGGATTTGGAACGAATGGGCATTAGGTCATCCTTGTGGATGAAGAAAGTTGGTGGTACATTGAAGAAAGGCCATCCCTTTTTTACAGTTAAGCCGAATGGGAAGAAAGAGTTTTTCAACTTTATTTCTTCTGTAAAGTTTCCAGATGGGTATGCTTCCAATATCTCGCGTTGCGTGAACGTAAGTGGGTCTAAATTCTCAAACATGAAGAGTCATGACTGTCATGTGATACTCCAACGTCTTCTACCAGTTGGTATTCGACACTTATTGCCTCTTGATGTGGTGAAACCAATAGTGTTGTTGTCGAGATTTTTTTCACAGTTAACTGCAAGGTGTTTGCGGAAGTCGGATGTTAAACAATTGCAGGACGACATTGTGAATGTCTTATGCAAGTTCGAACAGATATTTCCTCCAGCTTTCTTTACAAGTATGATTCACGTGATGATTCACTTGCCAGATGAGGCATTGCTTGCCGGACCAGTCAATTGTCGATGGATGTATCCAATAGAAAGGTACTTAATTTCTATATATATATGAATCTGTTATATATATATATATATATAGATAATAGATTCATGATCAACGAACGCTTTGAATAATTTGTATCATACCTTTTATTTGTGCAGATATCTTGGTGAGTTGAAAAAGTCTGTCCGAAATAAGGCAAAGCCCGAAGGATCACTTGTGGAAGCAGGGGTCGCATATGAGTCACTTACTTTTTGTGGAATGTATCTTCAAGATGTTGAGACAGCTTTCAATCGTCCTCAACGCAATAATGACGGTGGTGTCAGAAAAGAGAAACTGTCTGTTTTTGCCCAAATTGCGCGACCATTCGGCGATCCTGTAAAAGGCGAATCGTTTACTAAAAAGGACATGGAGGGAGCGCATTGGTTCATACTCAACAATTGTGACGAGGCTTTGCCATACCTTGAACAACATGAACAGTTGATGAAACGGGAACATCCTTCACATTTATATGCCAAGAAGCACCGTGAATTGTTTCCTTCGTGGTTTCACAAACATGTAAGTTGTATGTGTTTTGAATTGAGCATTTTTTCCAAATTGTTCATGGCCGTCTTTAAATTTGGTTACACTAACAGGTTAACTTTTTGTATATGTTATATTAGATGAACAAATTGAAGGAATTGAATTCACCATCTTACGATGAAGAATTATATAACTTGGCGAGAGGACCACTTCACGTTGAATTGTTCTCAGGTTGTCATGTCAACGGGATCAAGTTCTTGGGGGCAACACGTGATGACAAGTTGTGTACTCAAAATAGTGGTGTCCACGTCCCGGGTGCTGGCGATAGTGAAGACATTGATTTTTATGGCAAACTAACTAGTGTAATACAATTGCTTTACAAAGACAGATGTCAAGTGATATTGTTTAAGTGTCTTTGGTTTGATACAAACCCACATAGCCGAACGAGTGTTAAGCGAGACCATGGTTTACTATCAGTAAACACTACCAAATGTTGGTACGATGAAGACCCATACATTTTGGCAACTATGGCGAAACAAATATTCTATCTAGACGACCCTAAAGCCGGCAGTGGTTGGAAAGTTGTTCAGAAGATTGATCGAAGAGGGCTATATGATATTCCGGAACTAGATCATGATGACAACGACGACAACGTCGCTGACCAACAGTTTTCATCTTTGATAGAAATTGGTGAAGAAACACTACGGGATACTAATGTTGTCCAAGAACCATTTGAAGTAGTTGGAGTTCCCGAATTCGAAATATCAATTGACCTTGGTGATCTGCCGCGATACAATGCACCGAAAGAGCCAAACGAAGATGAGGACGAATGGAAATCCGAAAATGATAGTAGTGAGGATAGCGAGAGTTATTACTGTAGTTCGGATGAGGATTAATATAAACTTGTAAAGGAAAAAAGCAGGGGGCTGAGGAGAGGCAAAGTCAAACTAAAAAAGGCACGGGAAGAATTTGATCGTGATCGTTTGAAGGTATTCTTCATTTTTTACCAATCTGAACAACGAAGTACAAGTTATTTATACTCGTTATAGGTTATGTTTATGCAGATATGATAGTATTTATGCTCATTCGGTTTTGAAGCTGCATTTTGTTTTAGCATTTAATCATTTGCTTTTATTATGAATTGACATGTTCATTTTGGATTCACTTCATTTGGATCAGGTGTAGATGTCCACACAGACTAAATTATAGTGTGGTAAGTTATACACGCACACTTTGAATTATTTAACTGCCTACACATGATGAATATGAGAACTTTTGTATATGCTGACTTTGATGTGTGATGCAAATCCAGTGGTCTATGCGATTGGAAGGGGAAGAAGTGAAGGTTGTGGCACTTGGTACAGCTTGGGTGGTAGCAATTACGAGTCTTAACTTCCTTCGCATATTCACTGGCAGTGGTTTGCAGGTATGCTGGTATACTTCAAATCATATTTCTCTTCTAGGTTAATTAAGTTATTCTTGGGGAGTGGGATTGTTAAGTTATTTATAGCTGTCTCTTTAGCAGTGATCTCTCTACAAATTTAATACATTGTACACTAGGAACTGCTTTAGCAACAACCTTTCATATATTTAGTGTAAAACGGCCAGGAACTAGTAGGTGTGATTGAGGTTAACTATGTAAATTAGTTAATGCATCGCACTTTTGATTTTAAGTTACTCTAAATTGTTGACGGTAGTGAGCTTAGTTTCCGGAGATTTCTGTTTTTCTGAATTAGTTAATCCATCCTACTTTTTTCAGGTGATGCCGAAGCCAGTCCTCACTCTGCTAAATTTTTCATTCCCTCTAGCTTCCTCTGATCTAGGTGCAGAAGCCCTTGAAAATGAGTTTATACTAAACAACACGCACCTTGTACAGGTTTGTCCTTTCACTCTGCTCACCTCATAGTGTTTATGTTTCCATGTTTGAGAAAAGAACTGCCTGCTTTATGCATGTTCTACCTGCTGCTGGTGAATGCCTCAGACGCTTACACGTATGCTTTATGCATGTTCTACCTGTTCTACCTGTCATAAGGCTTTTACTTGCTTGCGAATCTCTTGATTCTCGGGATGATGTTGAGAAGATTTTAAATTTTGGTATCTGCATTTTGCGTGGTTCACAGAAAACCAGTGCAAGGGACCTGCTGAAACGTATTGAAGTGGCCATTGAAAAGGTAAATATAGTAGCTTCATAGTATTTAGACTCCCACACTTACACTTCCTAAAATTCCGGCAATATAACATTTCTATTTTAAGCAGCTCAAATGTGGGACTAATCTTGAAGATATTGGCTTGTGGTCGATTATGAAGGATAATATTGGCTCCTTTTCACATATAACATTTCTGTTTCTCCATTGACGCTCTGTTTCCAAAGCTCACAGAGAAAAGAAAACCCACCAAGACCCACCTCTCACATCTTGCTGGTATGCACTCAACTTCCCTCTATATGTTCCTTGTTTTGTTTGTGGTGAGCCGGTGATCAAAGACTGCGAGTCAATTATGCTCTTAGAAGTGTCAGAGCTTCAAAATCAGATGAAGGGTCTTCAGCGTAAACATGTGATGCTGTTGGAGTCATTGAGGCAATTAGAGGTATTTCCATGCATTTAATCACTAAGTTTCTTCTTTATACATGTGCTGCAATAAGGGGTGGTGGAAATCTTGCTAGTCGGAAAGTAAATCCCTATCTAAATTTCCTTTTGCAGACAGAAAAAAATAGAGCTGGAAACTACAGTAGTGGATGAAACAAAGGAGCGTGAGTCATACGGACAGGGAATAGGAGACTTAGTGGTCAGTTATCTTTCCATTATCTTAGTATTTTGTTGAACTCATTGTTTTCACATATGAGAAGGCTTGGGAAATGGTATATGATAGAGAATCCTTCTTTTTGATTAAGTAAAGAAACTTAATTTGATATGAATTCTTTTGTCTTCAGATGCTCTAAGAAGTGCTTCCTGTCGGAGCAGGGAAGGTTTGGGAAATGGTTGTATATTTGAAAGAGATTCTTTCTTTTCTAGTCGATTGCATGGAGTTGTATATGTGAAAATGAGGGATGATTTGCCAGAACCCAAGGAGAAAGAGAAGCATATTGTCTTTTTTTTTAACATTTTGCATTCCAATACAAATTACACATATTTTACCCAAAATTACAAACATTATATATATATATATATATATATATATATATATATATATATCTACGGGGATTGAAGTACATACACTTTGCAAATGTTTTGCACCGCGACCTGAAACCGAGTAACCTACTTCTCATTGCAAATTGTGACCTTAAGATTTGTGACTTTGGGCTGGCAAGAACTACATCAGAGACCTTAAGATTTGTGACTTTGAGTCATAACTGAGGTATATACATCACCAAGATGTATTATATTATATTATATATATATATATATATCATACTACAATCTTCCAAATCAACTAATTAATAGAACTCCATAAGGGTTTTACAAAATGTGAAGCATAGCTATACGTCATGGGGCAATGCCGTATTCAACATCACCAAGATGTACCACCCAATTACATCGCCACTTCAAGGAAGAATTCATAGTATCGAACACCCAAAAATCTGCAACACACCCACAAAATCAAGAGCAATGAGCAAGTATACAAAATCAGACATTACTCTTGCACAATCCATCCTAATTATTAAACATCACAGAAAATATCTGCAAAAGAACATGTGAAAATACATACCATGCTTAATCAAGACTAATAATATTGGAGCATTGTCCCAAGTTTTCGTTAAGGCTCATGTCAAAAATTTCTTCAGTGAGTTCTTCCAAGTCAGCACCCTCTTTCTCTAAAGCTAAACATAAAAGTTAAAAATTACTCCTCCTCTGTCTAAGCATTTGAAAATTACCCAAGTTGGTTGCCAAGTATAAGATATTCGAGAAGTATGAGTAACTTCTGGCATGTAATAGTTCATGGAAAGAAGCGGCTTAATGTTCCAAGATAACCTATTTTCTTTCTTCATTAGCTTCTTTTCAAGGTTACCAAGGACTTCACAGAGACAGCGGAGGTCAAATGAAGTTCCATGATTGTATACAATGCAGGGATAGAAAGAGGAACCATAGTACCACTGGAAGAAGGAAGAATAAACTGGCATGGGAACATCAACTGACAAACCATTTCAAGGCATGAGAGTGGAAGTAATGATTCTAATGAAATCTACTCCAAACTTCGAATGTAATATCCTAGATTCCTATGTGGTATCTTTCAAACCGTAATGAAAATAACCATTTCTTCATCTGATAAACAGGCCTGATGCAATACTACCTTGAATACTGATGAATTACACACACACACACACACACACGAGGGCCATGAGTAAACTGTGGTATAATAGTTGATTCTCAAAAACCATGAAATCTACACCAATTATAATCAGAACCCAATTCGTCGAAGGGCTTGGCCGCCGCCTGCTTCTCCTCCTCAATCGCCATCAAACCCATGATAGAAGAATAACGTATGTATGTGTGTGTGTATGAATCGAGTGTGTGATGGGATGTAGAAGTGGGAAGATCTCTCTCTATGCGAAGGAAGAGAACAAAAGCACAATCACACACAGAAAGCACCATTTGCACAACAAAAGCACAATCGCAATCGAAATCATCAAACACAAATCAACTAATTCCAAATTAATTTGAAGCTCATCTGATGAGTACCACCTCAAACCAAGCTCAAGCAAAAACTGAGAAAATTAGACGAAAAATATAATCTGAAAAAACGAAAAGTAATCGACATGGAAGAAGAGGTGAAAGGGAATCAGAACTTACCGGAGAGAGGGTGGCAGAACTTAGTGAACGGCAGCCAACTTTGAGGAAGAAGATGAGGGAGAGAATGGCAGCCACTCAGTCGGGTTCGAACGTGAGAGAACAGAGAGAGGTAGGTTTTCTATTCCAACTATGAAATTACACAAAAGTCCTTCTTAACGGGTGCTAACGGGTTTCACGGGTATCCACTTTTGTAAATACATTCAATTGACGATCGAATTAGTTCATTGTATTCATATAGGGTCAAGGAGTGTATCTGTAAAAAAATCATCAAAATCGGAGTTCAAAGTAACGTTAAATTGTGATTTTTTATTTATAACCGTCGAAATGTTTTGTCCTGTTACTTGATCTCTGCATGTTCGTTTTTTGCCATTTTTGGTGTACGAGATCTTGAAGTGTATAAAAACATGTTTGACGGTTGGATCGTTGAAATTAATTTCGTACAATGCGTTTACCATCAAAACGATTGCTTTACTAACACTTAGAGTTTAATTATATTTTCATTAAGTATAACTTAAGAATTTGTGGTATCCACTTGCGTAAATACTTTAAATTGACGATCGAATATGTTCATTGTATTCATATAGGGTCAAGGAGTGTATCTGTAAAAAATCATCAAAATCGGAGTTAAAAGTACCGTTAAATCGTGATTTTTCGTTTATAACCGTCAAAATGTTTTGTCCTGTTACTTGATCTCTGCATGTTCGTTTTTTGCCATTTTTGGCGTACGAGATCTTGAAGCGTATAAAAACATGTTTGACGGTTGGATCGTTGAAATTAATTTCGTACAATGCGTTTCCCATCAAAACGATTGCTTTACTAACACTTAGAGTTTAATTATATTTTCATTAAGTATAACTTAAGATTTTGTGGTATCCACTTGTGTAAATACTTTAAATTGACGATCGAATATGTTCATTGTATTCATATAGGGTCAAGGAGTGTATATGTAAAAAATCATCAAAATCAGAGTTAAAAGTACCGTTAAATCGTGATTTTTCGTTTATAACCGTCGAAATGTTTTGTCCTGTTACTTGATCTCTGCATGTTCGTTTTTTGCCATTTTTGGCGTACGAGATCTTGAAGCATATAAAAACATGTTTGACGGTTGGATCGTTGAAATTAATTTCGTACAATGCGTTTCCCATCAAAACGATTGCTTTACTAACACTTAGAGTTTAATTATATTTTCATTAAGTATAACTTAAGATTTTGTGGTATCCACTTGTGTAAATACTTTAAATTGACGATCGAATATGTTCATTGTATTCATATAGGGTCAAGGAGTGTATATGTAAAAAATCATCAAAATCGGAGTTAAAAGTACCGTTAAATCGTGATTTTTTGTTTATAACCGTCGAAATGTTTTGTCCTGTTGCTTGATCTCTGCATGTTCGTTTTTTGCCATTTTTGGCGTACGAGATCTTGAAGCATATAAAAACATGTTTGACGGTTGGATCGTTGAAATTAATTTCGTACAATGCGTTTCCCATCAAAACGATTGCTTTACTAACACTTAGAGTTTAATTATATATTCATTAAGTATAACTTAAGATTTTGTGGTATCCACTTGCGTAAATACTTTAAATTGACGATCGAATATGTTCATTGTATTCATATAGGGTCAAGGAGTGTATATGTAAAAAATCATCAAAATCGGAGTTAAAAGTACCGTTAAATCGTGATTTTTTGTTTATAACCGTCGAAATGTTTTGTCCTGTTACTTGATCTCTGCATGTTCGTTTTTTTCCATTTTTGGCGTACGAGATCTTGAAGCATATAAAAACATGTTTGACGGTTGGATCGTTGAAATTAATTTCGTACAATGCGTTTCCCATCAAAACGATTGCTTTACTAACACTTAGAGTTTAATTATATTTTCATTAAGTATAACTTAAGATTTTGTGGTATCCACTTGTGTAAATACTTTAAATTGATGATCGAATATGTTCATTGTATTCATATAGGGTCAAGGAGTGTATATGTAAAAAATCATCAAAATCAGAGTTAAAAGTACCGTTAAATCGTGATTTTTCGTTTATAATCGTCGAAATGTTTTGTCCTGTTACTTGATCTCTGCATGTTCGTTTTTTGCCATTTTTGGCGTACGAGATCTTGAAGCATATAAAAACATGTTTGACGGTTGGATCGTTGAAATTAATTTCGTACAATGCGTTTCCCATCAAAACGATTGCTTTACTAACACTTAGAGTTTAATTATATTTTCATTAAGTATAACTTAAGATTTTGTGGTATCCACTTGTGTAAATACTTTAAATTGACGATCGAATATGTTCATTGTATTCATATAGGGTCAATGAGTGTATCTGTAAAAAATCATCAAAATCGGAGTTAAAAGTACCGTTAAATCGTGATTTTTCGTTTATAACCGTCGAAATGTTTTGTCCTGTTACTTGATCTCTGCATGTTCGTTTTTTGCCATTTTTGGCGTACGCGATCTCGAATCATATACAAACAAGTTTGACGGTTGGATCGTTCAAACTATTTTCGTACAATGTGTTTCCTATCAAGTTGAATGGTATATATGTTTACTAAGTAGATTTTAATTTATTTATTTTGTAGTTATAACACTTAAGAGATTGAATGATATATATGTTAAAAAAATTATTATGGGTTTTTGTTAGAAAAATATATTATTGTGGGATTTAAGTAAAAAAAAAAATTTGTACTTGAAATGAGTAAAGTCACATTTTCAGTAAAATTTTTAATAATTTAAAAAAAATAAAAAATAACTTGCGTGACGCTTTAACGTAATCGTCGCGCGAAACAACTTTGCGTGACGTCAAATTGTATACCTACGTCACGCCAGTTGATAATTTTGGCGGTGAATAATGAAAATAGGTGAATAATGAAATTTTTTGGCGCTGAACCCGTATCTCCCCTTCCCTTTCGCACAATCCTACATCTTTCCCCTTTCCCCTTTCCCGTATCTCCCTCTCGCTCTTTCCCTCATCTACTCTACCCCTTTCGCATAATCTTCATATTTCCCTGCATAATCCTTCATCCCAATTAGTTGCAGCAAAAGAAGTTTTCTTAATTTAGTTGGTATGATGCATTTTTCCCCTTTCCCCTTTCCTGTATCTCCCTCTCGCTCTATCTTTCCCTCTCGCCCTCTCGCTCTATCTTCCCCGTCGCTCTATCTCCCCTTTCCATAATCCTCATATACTCTTCCCGTAGTCCTCATCTCTTCTATCTCTCCTTTTCGCCTTGATCCCCAAATCTTGAACCCAGAACCGCAGCCACACGAATCTCGAAGCCAACGCGAATCAAGTCTCAAAATCAAGGTAAGGGTTTCTGATGCAAATGTTGGTCTGGTTATTGAATTTAGGTAATGCAAATGTTGGCCTGGTTACTGAATTTAGTTGGTCTGATGCAAAATTAAGGTTGAATTGACTTAATTAATTTATTGAATTTAGCTCACCTGATGCAAATGTTGGTCTCTGGTTACTGATTAATTTATGAATATCTCTGATTTTATGAGATGGGTTTTGTTTAGTCTCCAACATTCGAAGGCTTGACGTTCGAAAGCTTCAACATTTGAAGGCTTGACTGATTAATTTATGATTATTAGATGGGTTTTGTTTAGTCTCCAATAACTCTCAATATCTCTGATTTTATGAGATGGGTTTTACTGATTAATTTATGCAAATGTTGGTTTGGTTGAAATAGCAATTGAGTCTCCAACATTCGAAGGCTTGACGTTCTTGTGTGATGTTTTTCTCCCTCTGTGTGCAGACGGTTCCTGTTTGTCAAAATCTCCAAGGCTTGACGGTTCCTGCAGACGGTTCCAGCTTGACGTTCTTTCCTGCTTCGTATGAATTAGCTTGAGGGTGAGCCTATCACTGTCCCTTAATTTTCAATACAACTCCAGTGGATGACCTTTTTGTTTCGTTATTAATTTTCTTCATGGTTCGGGGAGTCGGGGACATAACTGGGATACAGAGGAATTTTTGGTGATATAACTTTTGGGGGAGCATATTTGGTTGTTATCTCATGTACATGAATAAGAACTGGGTAAATGTGAGTAATGGGGGCTGAGATCAATTGTGAAAAAGGAGGAGGAGGTGGGAGTAGAGGGTCTTTCTATTTTAATTTTGTTTATGGTTTAGTTTTTCTTTTGTTTTTATGAGAAGAGAAGGGGGTATACGCCTTGGAATTGTGGGGATACTTTCGGGTGAATTATTCACTTGAATATATGATAATGGTATATCTACTCATTCTTTTCACTAAGTTATCATTGCTTTTAAGTTTTGAACTCAAGAACTACTAATCTTCTAACTTATTCAATTGAGTGAAGCAAAAAAAAAAAAAAAAACTCTGGTTGGGTGGAGGGATTTGAAGTATGGATTTGGGTTTGACAATTTGCAACATAAACTAGAAAACATGAGGGTGCATCTATTTCGATTGAATAACTAGATGAAATACATTTGACATGTATTTGAAATATAACTATACCCTAAAATGCCGTTTGAACACTTCATTTGTTTTCTTTCATTTCTTCATACACTCCCATAATCCATTTTATCTTCGGAAAATTCACTTCAACTATGAGTGTAAAAAAAATAATACATTTTTGTAGAGTTGAAGAGAAATATCCCAATACATGTCTTTTTATTTTTTTCAATACTCCATATTTGTAGCAATGAAATACTAGTGTTCCTACCCCAAGTGATAGATGATTGATTACAAGATGGTATATATTCTTTAATTTCAATTTTTTTTTTCCAAAAACAACTAATTTCATTAAAACACATTGATACAAAGTGAGAAAAGTCTAAGGACAATATACAACATTAAACTAAAACTGCATCCCAAATACAAAAGGAAAAAAGGGAAACAAACCCCAAAAGTGAGCCCCATAGCAATCCTTAAACCGAAATCCCTAAATCTAAAAATGGGAACTAGCCTCCTCCACCAAAATAGTTGCATCACCACCACCAAGCCGCCTTCGTCGAGAGAAGAACCAACGAACCTAAGGGATAAAGGGAAAACGAGGGTGGGCAAGCCACTCGTGCTATAAGCGCTCCCATAATCTTACCAAATCGTGCAAATTGAACTTTAGCAACCACTTTAACTCAAAGCATACCTTCAGAAAGTGAGAAAACTGGTTTTGTTTAACCCTTGATGAGGTACAGATGTTCTTATAATTGATTTGTCTTTCTGTCTTTGTATCTGAACATGTGACAATATTTTTTAATATCTTTGTTCATTGAGCTTCTTTTCTTTAGTACCTAGATTTGTACCTCACTCGCGTAGATGGCTTAAGAAGAAGAATATCATGCGCTGTTGAAGGAGAGCATGGCTTGGAGTATTCATTAATCAGGGAAACCTTTCAGGTTTGTTATTATTTTTCACTTATATAAAAACGTAATTCATTTTTGCGGCAAAGTTACAAGGAAAACTAGTTGGGATTAAACTTACCACAATTACTAAATTGCAATTAAATTGTATGTGTGTCTTGGTCTTCTGAATTAAGTGAGGTTTGGTCAGGGGTGGGTGGGGTGGGATTACAGGTGTTACATTGTTGTTTGCATATTCACCAGCTTGTTATTTTGTATATAAGCGTAACTCAGCTAAGTTTATTACGAAAGTTGCTTGACAAGTGCTAAATTACTGATCGGGCATATGTCAAGTTTTGTTTAAACTGCTGAAATGGCATGCTGTTAAATGGAAGAATGAACAGAGAGTACTAGTGTATTTGGATATGTTTTCGGTGATTACTGCCTAGTTGGTTGTTAACATAATTTTTTTATTCTTCTGCCTGGAATCAGGTGGAAGGTTCGTTATATGTTTGTTAAAATCATTGTGTCTCCTGCTGTCATCTCCGGGATGACTAGAGCACATGTAGTGAGCAGTCTTGCAATTTTTTCACACATGGTTTATTTGTTCAGTTTTCTTGCCTTTTTCTTCTAGTTTCAAATGCAAGAAAGGATTAGTTTCTAATGTTACATTTTTATGGTTCAAAAAGTGTAGATGTCGCGGTTGATCACTCGTCGTAGGAGTGTGACCAATGCGCCTCCCGCATTATCACCATCTACTGCTTCGGCCGTGAGTGCTCCATTGATTGGGGAGCCTACACCTTTCACTGAGGCTACTGCTACGACGTCCCAGGTGCCATTATCATCGACGTCATCAGTGTCGGTTCAGTTTCTCAATGCACGGCGGCCTCACCGGCGCCGTCGTGATTCGGAGCCTTCTGTTCACAATTCCTCATCATCCAGAGTCGAGGATGGGGGCTCCCCGCCAGGTAGTTTTTTTTTCTAATTCTCACTACGTTGTATTTTTTTTTTCATTTTAAAACTATTATTTTTATGATTGTGAAAATTTGCTAGATTGTGGAAATGTGTTGTAGGTTGTGAATTACTGTTATTTTACCTTTTTAAGGTTTTGGGAAATGATATACTATTAGGGGAGATTATGCAGAATTTTTTGTAGAAATTTAAGCTTAGGGTTTTCACCATAGTTTTTTTGGGCAGCTAAAAAAAACACCAGGGGACCTAATCGAATGCTGAAGGCGGCACAGATGGTACGTCTGTCCGCCTCCTTGATCAAGATTGCATATGACTCGCGACATCGTGGAGCGGCTACCTCACAACAACATAGTATCGTTGTTACTAGTTGTGGTTATGTTATTAAACATTGTTGTCCTATGCAATGGAAATCCTGGGCAAAAATTCCCGAGGAGACGAAGATACTAGTGCGAGACAAGTTGTCGGTTAGTATATTAATTTTTAGCCTTCTATCATTTTTTTTCAATTATGTTTACAAATATTATAAATCAAAGTATATTATCTTAATATTATTAAATTTCTTACTATTATTTTGTTATTTGTAGGTCAATTTTGATTTTAAGGACATATCCCCCGAGGTCATCACCTACTTAGATGAGACCTTTGCAAACCGGTACAAAAATTGGAAGTTCGATCTTCATGCGCATTTTAAGATATGGGGTGATCTGGAGACTGCTCGCCTACAGGGTTGCCCATCCGAGTTGGCGGATCGGCCAGAGGATTGGGAGTGGCTCTGCAACCATTTTACGGACCCAACATTTGTGGTATGTACATAATATTTTAATAATAGTTCAATAATGTTTTAGTTATTTTTTAAGCATTTAAAAATAATTGCTTTCAAATAGTCGCACTAACATCTATATTATGTGTTTCACAGAAGAAATCTATTGCTGGCAAGATTGCTCGGGAGTCAAGTCAAAGACACTTCTCCACCATTCCGGTTCGAAGCCCTTTTCGTATAGGCTTGAGGCACGACGTGAGGTAAAAGTATATTACTTTTGAAATTTTATACAATTTTTTTTTATTGATTAATAAAATTTTCTTAATGTTTTTTTTTCTTTTCTTCAGGAGGGTTCTAAGTTCCCAGAGATCGACTTGTTCAAGGACGTTTACGTTCAACCTGGCGATGAGAACAGTGAGCAACTTTATGTAAGTATATGTAATTGTTATTATTCTTATATTTATGAATCCTTCAAATATTATTTATATTTTGTTATTAAACATTATATGTTTTTTCTTTATTATTACAGGCATCTATGCTGGAAAAGCGTGATGTTGTTCTCCAAGAAGCAACATCGCAACTTCCCCCGGAGACCCCGATCGAGGACGTCACTGTACCCAAGGATGTAGGTTTTGAGATCATGACTGAGGTCCTGAATCAGAAGTTCGGTCGTCGTCATGGCAAAGTTGTTAGGGGCATGGGGAAGGCGCGTGTTCGTGAAACGGGTGCCTCATCTTCCAGATCGACCACAGGAGAGGTCAATGCTCTGAAGGATGAAGTGACAACCCTAAAAGGTCAGCTTGTAGCCCAGGACGAGCAGATAAAGGTCCAGAATGAGCAGATAAAGGTTCAGAATGAGCAGATGAGGGTCCAAAACGAGCAGCTAAGGGCCGAGAACGAGCAGATGAAGGCCCAGGTTAGGACCCAGGGCGACCAGATGAGTATGATTCTACAAGCCTTAGCGATGTCTGGTCTTCCAATTCAGATGCCATCACCTGATCTTGCTCCACCTTCGACCTCCCAGCCACTTCGTCCAGCTGATACCTAGTAGTTTGATGTATCACACTTAGAAGACTATTTATTGTAGTTTTTTTCTTTTTTTGTTCGGACATATTGTATGTACATTTTCATGTATAGTTTATAATTAAATACTTTTTATTGGTTTATTATTTATTTTAGAATTGAATTACAATATTTATTAAAAATTAAAGCAAAACTATTTTTGTACCAAAAAAAAAAAAAAATAGTTTGCGTGACGCACAATCCTACGTCGCGCCATTTTTTTTGTCCGAAAAAAAATGTTTGCGTGACGAAGATGTTGCATAGGTCACGCAAAGTTCCCTTGCGTGACGTGAAATCCTACGTCGCGCCATTTTTTTTGTCCAAAAAAAAAAGTTTGCGTGACGAAGAAGTTGCATATGTCACGCAAAGTTCCCTTGCGTGACGTAAAATCCTACGTCGCGCCATTTTTTTTGTCCAAAAAAAAAAAGTTTGCGTGACGAAGAAGTTTCATAGGTCACGCAAAGTGTCTTTGCGTGACGTAAAATCCTACGTCGCGCCATTTTTTTTGTCCAAAAAAAATATAGTTTGCGTGACGAAGGCGTTTTATAGGTCGCGCAAAGTGGGTTTGCGTGACGTCATATTGTGCGTCACGCAAAGACACTTTGCGCGACGTACATTTATACGTCGCGCAAACCCACTTTGCGGGACGTACATCATTTCTTCGTCACGCAAACCCTACTTTCACAGGCTTGCCGCGACGTTTGGTGCGTGACGAAGGTTCGTCGCTCAAATTTTTGCGCGACGTTTTTTTGACTTTGCGTGACAAAGGACCTACGTCACGCAAAGTGTTTTTGGTACTAGTATAATGATATCACTAGAAATCTCCCATAGTCCATAGGTTTCACAGGAAAGACGTCTGGATTCGCCTTCCTTATTTCATTTGTAACTTCACAAACAGCAAGTGAAGTCTGCAAGGACAAAATGTTTTAAGTGTTTTAAGTTATTTTTTTTATAATCCCGAAGTTTACTTTTAAAATCAATGGTATAAATTCCGCCATCTATAAGGTTGAATTCCCTAGTTCTGCCTGTAGCGTTCTTGGTTTCAAAATAATGAGCTGGAAAATAAGTTGGTGCTGCTGAGGTTTGAATGCATATGTCAGAGAGTAAGACATCGTATGATGGCTTCTTTTTCACCTGCCAACAAAAATAAGCACATCATATTGTATTACAACATATATGAGTAATTTGCTTAAATAATTTTTAGACGTGAACAACTTTTACAATATTTTGACGTATAGAATATTCTGGAATATACTAAAAATTTTCAAATTAGTTAATATACCAGAGATGGTGAATTACCTTAAAGTTGGAGAAGATAGCTGGCTGGAGATTCTTGATGTCAAATGTGGGAATTACAACATTAGTCAATGTGTCGTGCAGTCTTTTGTTGCCCAGCCTTTCCCTAATCAAGCGATGCAAATACTTGCCATTGTATTTTGGTCCTGCTAGAGCTTCGATAATCTTTGTCGTATTAGGAAAAATTGGCCAATTATCGTTTAAACCCTTAGAGCAAAAATTATTATGAATATCCAAAATATAAAAAATTAATTAAGTGGACATAATTAACATGTAATTAATTAAGCATGCATTACGTGTTTTGGGGGAAGATTTTAGGGCATTGATTAATGTAGAAGTCTATAATATCTTTGGCAGCGAACAGTGGGCGGTTATTCTCGTTTGGGGCTGCGAGCATAGCAGTCACAAGACCACCTGTGCTTGTTCCTGCAATCACATCAAAATAGTCCGCGATTCTTGCATCTTCACCATCCAGCTTCTGCAGTACCACCAATGACATTAATCTTATTAGTACTTAATTGGGAAAATAAATCACTTAAAAGTACTATTATAACACAGATGGTAATTAAAGTACTTATATATATTGACAGAAAGTCTTATATACCTGAAGTTCAGATTCGAGGAAAGCAAGAATGGTTGCCGGAATGAGGCCTCTTATGCCGCCCCCATCGATACTGAGAATTGTGACTATCTTTCCAAAGACTGGGGGGCTCTGCTCTACCGCTTCTTTCCATCAGATCAGTTAGAGAGAGAGAGAGAGAGAGAGAGAGAGAGAGAGAGAGAGAGAGAGAGAGAGATATTTCTGAGTTATGCTTTGAGAGTAGTAGTCTTGGTATTTATAACGCCAGCTTTCGAGCATGCGTGTTTCTACATGGTAACCCATCTTCCGGGAAATATGCATGCAACCTCCCCTTAGATAAATTTCCAACGTGTGGATAATAACCCATGCTGAATTGATTATTTTAACTGTAGTAACTGTAGAAGTCGGACTGATGATTAATTCTAGTCTTAATAGTATCCAAACGTAACACAACAATCCGGCAAGCTCCCATATACGATTAGAGAGATAATTGACTCCACAAGAATTGTAGAGGAATTTCCACACAAAACTTCGTAGCTAATTCACGAGACTTTTTGCTTATGATCCAAATTATTCTTATTACAAAATATTTTATAAACTTAATCTCTATAAGAAAATCAATAAAATTACAATGGATAGCCAATCAATTGTAGCAAATAAATAAATGGTTTGTAATAATTTTACTTTATTAATATATTTCTGCATGCAATAAATAGATGGTTTATAATACTTTATCCTTTTTGTAAAGTTCCATGACTAATCTCCTCCAAAATTTTATGCAGCCAATATCCAGCTTGATGGGGCTCTTGCGTATGTAATATATTCCTGCATGCAATATTGACTTGTAATTACACATACACCTCTTGAGATTTTTTGAGTTTTCACAAAAACCTCTCCAATTTTGAAAGTAACAGAAATACCCCTTGATGTTTCAAAATCATTTCACGAACCCCTTCCGTTAGGGTTTCGTAGTTTTATGCTGACATCAGCATAAAATAATTTTAAAATTAACCTTGTATAGCTATTCCAGTTAAGAATAAGATATCCCACACCTATAACAAAAAACCCGAATTCACCCATCTCTTAAGTTGAAGACTACCTCTCCTCTGCTCGTCACTTCTTCGAATGGTTCATCCATACAGTGTATGGTTTGGTGATGAATTTGTGTTTCCCAGCTCAGCTTTCTCTTTTGAGATTTAGGTTTGCTTTGTTTACGAGGTTAAGCTTAATTTGTTAGTTTTTGCTTCTATATGTGGAGTTTTGGGTTCGAAATTGATGGGTTTTTTTATATTTTATTTATTTTTATTTTTATTTTTTTTTAACTTTTTTATAACAAGAGTGAAGCGTGAGGGTTAAAAAGTCAGAACATTGGCACTTTTCAGGTTTATAGGTTGGTTTCCAATTTCTGGATTTAAAGCGGACCGACTTTTATATTTTTAGGTTTACTTTTGGAAGAAAATAAAAATGAACGTTGCCTTCTCAAGTATTTCTGACACACCCCGACCCGGAATGTCTACTAGGACTCCGAATCGAGCTGTGCTGGCTGACACCTGGAAGGTGACGAAGCCATAAAGTGTGATGATGTGGAAATACAGTGAATAAATTTAAACCTAAGAGTGCCTAAATACTAGAGTGCACTGGTGAGCGGGAACGAACCCACTTCACACGTGACATTAGAGGATAAGCAAGTACAGAAGAGTGAATTAAGAATCGTACCCTCGAAATAATCTCCAATACTAAGAATCACCACGATTCCTCAACGATAAGAAAGCTCAACTAAGAAGACCTAGAGGGTGAAGACAAGATAAATGTGAGTGGCCCAGTAATTAAAATTTTAATAGAAACCATATAAATTTCTATAACCCATCGCTACAACACCTGTAAAATTTCCAGAATTAGAATATAAAAATATACATACATACATATATATATATATATATATATATCAATTCAAGTCATGCTTCACATATTTATAATCATCTGCTAACTTATCGCATATTCATCACGTCTGCTAGCTCATCAATTATTCACCACATATGTTAGCTCATCACATATATTCATTATATATGCTAGCATTTCATCACATATAGGCTAGCACCTAAGTCGGAGTCACCTCAGTGACCTATACGACGTATTCATATCTCATCACGTATCTCATCAATCATGGCTAGCATATAAGTCGGAGTCACCTCTAGTGACCTATACGACATATTCATATCTCGTCGCGTATCTCATCAATCATGGCTAGCATATATGTCGGAGTCACCTCTAGTGACATGTATGACTGAATCATAACTCATCAATCATTGCTAGCACATAAGCCGGAGTCACCTCTAGTGACCTATACGGCACTACACTGCACACAAGTCGGAACCACTCAAAAGATATGTACGACAAGATTGGGTGTAATATAGTTATGCTCAATGCTACGCACATCAAGATAGTCATGCGATAAATCGCTAGTCGCCTACGAGTCGGAACCACCTAACAATTCATCTCATCGTTTAAGCATTAATTAATAGGCATGGCATTTTTAGAGCATAAATCATTTAATTGCATTTTCTGGGAAAACATCAAGCGTATACATATATACTTAAAACCAAAAGCCCACACACATTGCTCGATTCCTTAAACAAGGCTATGGTCACGATTATTTAATCTCATTTCTTATATGGCTGCATCTAACGTCTCGTTAGACTGCCTACGTATCCTAAACAGGGATCAAGTCATTCGTAGTTCACAATAATCATTTATAGTAATACGCATATGGATAGATCACGATGAAATCTAACTCAACCATCTCATAGTATTTTATAACATATAAATATATATATGTCATGGCATAAGTTTCTCAGTTTTATTTAAAAGCATTTATAGAATTATCAATCATGAAACATAAGATGAGCAAGGAAAGATCCACTCACCTGGAGTCCGTGTTACAACTTCCTAGCACAACCATCGGGGCGTCCCAAGCGATCGGCGCCTGCGGCTAATTATCAACCACATCTTAGAATCCTCATCAATAGAATACGTAATTCACATAAAACACATCCTCAAGGACATTCTAAAATAGTTTGAGACCCATTGACCATAAGTCAATCGTCGATCAAAGATCGACGGTAGGGTCTACAACCCTGTATAACTTGATTCGGAAGATCCGCATATTAGATTTTCAATCCGCAACTTCCAAAGATCCACATTATGCTTCTAGAATAACATACTAAAATTTCATTGCAATCCAACAGTCGGATCTCCGCCAATTGCCCAAAACCAAGTGGCGGTTAACATTTATTTTATAAACTTACACATCCAATTCGGGAAGATCCGTACGTCGAATTACTGATCTGTAATTTTCTATGGTCCTCAAATATTACGTACTATAATGTATTAAATTTTGGTTACGATCCAACGGTCGGATCATCGATTACTATTCTAATCAAGTGGTGGACCTTAATGGGACTTTGCCTGATTCTGCAGTTTTTGCAGATTTCCTGGGCGATCTTTGGAACTCCATATCTCACTTGTTTCTCAACCAAATTCAACCCATAATATACCAAATCAAAGCTAGAGAAATGTAGAACACGATTTTACAGCTTGGAGTCCAAATGGTGGCCGGAGGTGGCCGGAAAATGGTCTGAAAGACGGCTATCCGCGGGGAAACTGGTAACTCGCCGGAATTTCTGGGCAACCTTTCAACGTCCATAACTTTGTCAATACTCAACGAAAACAAGTGATTCAAAAACTAAAATCATAGGTCTTGACGAGATGAAGAAATTGGTACCTTACGCGATGGCTATCTCGCCGTTATTTGTCCGAAAAACGCTTCGAAAGTGGTGGAGCCGGAAACTGGGCAAACTTTAAATCGTTATAACTTTCTCATTTCTCCACCAAATCACACGATCCAAACATGAAAATTCATCTACACAACATGAGGAATCAATTTATACCTGTGACTCAGGCCAAATAGGTCGGGAAGAGCTTCAATTTTGTTAAAACCCGCCGGTAACCCTATACTTGGGTGAACTTCGATTCTTCTTCCTCGGTGCTCCAACGGGGTCAAGGCTGGTCGTGATTTTCTCCTGGGATGATGGGCTACAAAGCCCAAGTGGTGGTGTCGGCCATTGCTTTGCCGATTCACCGAAAAAATGAAAAGGGTGGCCGGAACACCATTGGTTTTCATCGGGTTTTGTGGCCTCGAACCGCCACGTACAGGGGTTAACCAAGGTGGTTCTTGGGTGGGTTTTGTAGAGGGGAATGAGAGCTTCAAGATGGTGGTGGTGGCTTCAAAAAACTCCGCCGGAGTTGGCCGAAATCAACCTTGGAAAATGGGTGGTCGTGAGCGGAAAAACCCACGGGAAAGCTCCAGCTTTCCTCTTATTTGTTTCTTTTTCTGATTGGTTGGAGGCTTTGTCCTCCTTTTATGTGATTGGTTCCCTTTTCTCTTTGCTTAAAGGCTAATTGGTTAGTCTTCCCACAAGGTGGGAGTTCAAATAATTTAACTACCTTTAAATAACCAACTTCAAACGTCTGTAACTATACCGTTATAATTCGGACTTGCAAACGGCTTTCGCCTATGCGTTCATAGTGACGAGTACTACGAGGATATGCTAAAAGAATAAGTCATACGCCACTCTAACCGATGATCCACGAAAGGCAAAGTTCTTGCCTCTAGGGCATTTTTGTATATTCACACTTCTGAAATTAATAAAAAGGAAAAATTTTGGACGGGCTGTCACAATCTACCCATCTTAAAGAATTTCGTCCCCGAAATTTAAAATCATTGTTATACCACACTCGAAGATAGGAGTATAAGATATATATATATATATAAGACTGAAATCGAGTTAGAATGTTTGTATATAAATACATAAGCAAGAAGAAAATCGAGGTATAACGGTTGCATGCATAAAAAATGTCGTCTGTTGCGATCAGATGTAATTATTCATCTTTCATGCTTCCAAACTCAAACTTTCATTCTCTTCCTAAACAATACTGCAGTACAAAATTCCTTACGTAAGCATCAAGTCAAAATAGATATATTTAAATCAAATTGAACATCGAAAGTTTTTACCCACACATTCGTAGCTTTACCTACTCTGAAGGTAAGTGTATAATAACATTGGTTTAAGCCAAACAATAAGTAAACGACTAAATGTAACCGAACGAGGGTGCAATATTACCATCTTGTTCCTCATTGGAGTAATACACATACATCGTCTGGACAAGCCTCAAACGTGCTCACACACTACTTTCTCAGGCAACATCGTCAATACCATAAAATTTCCGTGTTACAACATCTAATACTTACAACCTTTTAAAAGGCTTCTAAAGGCTTGGAAGTGAAACACGTAACACAATGAAGTATAAATACACCAAGATGATAATCTTGTTGGGTTTCTAATTGCCTAAATTAGTATAAAAATCTAGAAGCAGCTTTCTTATAATGTCATTATCCTCCGTAAGTAAACAGAGAAGAAACAGTGATTATCCAGTTGTTTGGACTTTATTTCCTCAACATCTTTCTACTCTAACCGAAGGTAAGATGCTTAGACTGAAAATTATTTTCAATCACCTCAAGTGGAGTATAAATTTTAATTTCTATTTTATCTCCCCATTTGATCATATCATGAACAAGGACTTTTAGATCACATCCCACAGATAAGTTAACAACATCCCATTTCTATCTTAGTTGTCTTCACAAGTGTCTTGTTGTTGAAATTTCAACGCCCATTTAAGAAAATAAACCATCGCCAAAACTTTAAGCTTTGAGGCTGGAAGAATACTGCTTTCTACTTAAGTAAAACTACCACCAATTGGAACACCACATAAGCGTAACATTGGTTCAGCATCACGATTATTGATTTCCACATTCTCTACACATACAAAATACCTCGAACTGAGAGTATATAATGATACTTCCCAACTCCATTCATATAACAAAATGATTATAATCATTCACATCATTTCTTAATAGGTTAAAGATAACTCCATATCGATACTCGTATAAATAAAACAATGTAGTAAGAAAATATTTGCACAACACAAATCAAAGCTCAAAACGAAAATGGACCTCGCCAAATATTCGTCATGTCACGAATTCCGCTAATGAGTCCGAACCATAGCTAACTCACAAATGTTGTCGAAAAATGAGTGGTCTTGCCCACTTGCTTAGTGAATCTAACAATTCGACCATTGACATTTAAACCTGCAGCCCGTAACACCGATAACTTATCGTCATCTCAACAACTAGTGAGAGGTTCCTGAGGATACCAAAATATCATTTTGTTCCTCCTGTGCGAATATGCATAAATTGTCTGACTCATAACTCGACCACGATACCATATTATCCCAAGGTGCACCAATTTAGCGGCTAAAAGTGTTTCGGCGTTCACATTCCCACAACTCAAAGTTGTTTAGGATTCGTTTCGGTAAGTCTGGTAAACTCATAATAAGATTATATTTCAATAGTTCATGCTAGTATCGATATGAAAGTGGCGCAAGCATCCGCCAAGTCGATCTATCATGAATTCCTCACTAACCGAGCGAGAAACCATGTCGAGAAGGTTAAAAGAATACTCAAGAATTTGAGGGTCAAAATAAGCTCATGAATTCTAGAGTACAAGATATCTGAACTAAATGTACAATTTCCATGTCTAAGTGGTCTTCCTGGAAAGTTTGTCCCTATCCAAAATGATATGGGAAATAGGCCGGTGACTCTAAATCAACTCAATTACCTATAATACCAAGAGGTAAAACTGGGGGTATAAACATAACAGGGGTATACTAGAATATCAAAGGGTCAAACAAACAATGAATTATGCCGAATGACTAAACAACTCCGTTGTTATCTTAGGCCAAATGTAACGAGGTCAAATTTAAGAATGAGCTAACAAGGTTCTTGATGATCAAATAGTAACATCACAAAAGTATTAAACTACTAGGGACCAAAACTAAGTATCCCTCAAATGATTTTCCGTGAATTGCTACTAAGAAATCAAGACTAGTTGAGATTTCCAATCTAAAAAGGATAAATACTAGTGGCGGAAGAATAATGATAGAATTATTTGGTGATATCTCTGGTGATACACGGTTATCAATACATTAACTTAGGCCATCAACTTGCCTCAAATCTACACCTTTCCTCCACAAGTAAAATTTTCGTTTTAATTCTAAGGGCATTGTCAAAATGATTTTCTAAAATGTCGTCAAGAATACAAAACTACCTAAAACTGAAGAAAAGATAACATATTTTTCCATATTCGACGAAGTGGCAAGATTCGAACATTAAACACAAAACCAAGAATGCTCACATCACGCGTGTGATGAACACAATACTGCCCAACTTATGCTCTGATACCAAACTGACACACCCCGACCCAGAATGTCTACTAGGACTCCGAATCGAGCTGTGCTGGCCGACACCTAGAAGGTGACGAAGCCATAAAGTGTGATGATGTGGAAATATAGTGAATAAATTTAAACCTAAGAGTGCCTAAATACCAGAGTGCACTGGTGAGCGGAAACGAACCCACTTCACACGTGACATTAGAGCATAAGTAAGTACAGAAGAGTGAATTAAGAATTGTACCCTCGAAATAATCTCCAATACTAAGAATCGCCACAATTCCGCAACGATAACAAAGCTCAGCTAAGAAGACCTGGAGGGTGAAGACAAGATAAATGTGAGTGGCCCAGTAATTAAAATTTTAATAGAAACCATATAAATTTCTATAACACCTCGCTACAACACCTGTAAAATTTCCAGAATTAGAATATAAAAAAATATATATATATATATATATATATATATATATATACGACCTAGGCAACCTGTACGACAATGCCGGAGTTGCCTACTGTAGCAACCTGTACGACAGTGTCGGAGTTACTAAAAGTGTAAATGTAGTCATATCATAACCCTATCAATTCAACTAATACCGTATACTTACATGAACTTACCTAAACTTACCTGAATGTCCTGCGTTCACCTTTGCACTTCAGAGCGTTCACATCACCATAATTATATATATATGCAAACAATTCATCTCATCGTTTAAGCATTAATTAATAGGCATGACATTTTTAGAGCATAAATCATTTAATTGTATTTTCTGGGAAAACATCAAGCGTATACATATATACTTAAAACCAAAAGTCCACACACATTGCTCGATTCCTTAAACAAGGCTATGGTCACGATTATTTTATCTCATTTCTTATATGGCTGCATCTAAGGTCTCGTTAGACTGCCTACGTACCCTAAACAGGGATCAAGTCATTCGTAGTTCACAATAATCATTTATAGTAATACGCATATAGATAGATCACGATGAAATCTAACTCAACCATCTCATAGTATTTTATAACATATAAATATATATATGTCATGGCATAAGTTTCTCAGTTTTATTTATTACCATTTATAGAATTATCAATCATGAAACATAAGATGAGCAAGGAAAGATCCACTCACTTGGAGTCCGTGCTACAACTTCCTAGCACAGCCATCGGGGCATCCCGAGCGATTGGCGCCTGCGGCCAATTATCAACCACATCTCAGAATCCTCATCAATAGAATACGTAATTCACATAAAACACATCCTCAAGGACATTCTAAAATCGTGTGAGACCCATTGACCATAAGTCAATCGTCGATCAAAGATCGACGGTAGGGTCTACAACCCTATATAACTCAATCCGGAAGATCCGCATATTAGATTTTCAATCTGCAACTTCCAAAGATACACAATAAGCTTCTAGAATAACATACTAAAATTTCATTGCGATCCAACGGTCGGATCTCCGCCAATTGCCCAAAACCAAGTGGCGGTTAACATTTATTTTATAAACTTACACATCCAATTCGGGAAGATCCGTACGTCGGATTCCTGATCTGTAAGTTTTTATGGTCCTCAAATATTACGTACTATAACGTATTAAAGTTTGGTGACAATCCAACGGTCGGATCATCGATTACTATTCTAATCAAGTGGTGGACCTTAATGGGACTTTGCCTGATTCTCCAGTTTTTGCAGATTTCCTGGGCGATCTTTGGAACTCCATATCTCACTTGTTTCTCAACCAAATTCAACCCATAATATACCAAATTGAAGCTAGAGAAATGTAGAACAAGATTATACTAGCTTGGAGTCCAAAGGGTGGCCAGAGGTGGCCGAAAAATGGTCTGAAAGACGGCTGTCCGCGGGAAAACTGGCAACTCGCCCGAATTTCTAGGCAACCTTTCAACGTCCCTAACTTTGTCAATACTCAACGAAAACAAGTGATTCAAAAACTAAAATCATAGTTCTTGACGAGACGAAGAAATTGGTACCGTACACGATGGCTATCTCGTGTTATTTGGCCGGAAAACGCTTCGAAAGTGGCGGAGCCGGAAAGTGGGCAAACTTTAAATCGTTATAACTTTCTCATTTCTCCATCAAATCACACGATCCAAACATGAAAATTCCATGTACACATGAGGAATCGATTTATACCTGTGACTCAGGCCAAATAGGCCGGGAAGAGCTTCAAGTTTGTTAAAACCCGCCGATAACCCTATACTTGGGTGAACTTCGATTCTTCTTCCTCGGTGCTCCAACAGGGTCAAGGCTGGTCATGATTTTCTCCTGGGATGATGGGCTACAAAGACTAACTGGTGGTGTCGGCCATTGCTTTGCCGATTCCCCGGAAAAATGAAAAGGGTGGTCGGAACACCATTGGTTTTCATCGGGTTTTGTGGCTTCGAACCGCCACGTACATGGGTTAACCAAGGTGGTTCTTGTGTGGGTTTGGCTTTGAAAAACTCCGCCGGAGTTGGCCGAAATCAGCCTTGGAAAATGGATGGTCGTGAGCGGAAAAACCCACGGGAAAGTTGGAGCTTTCCCCTTATTTTTTTCTTTTTCTGATTGGTTGGAGGCTTTGTCCTCCTTTTATGTGATTGGTTCCCTTTTCTCTTTGCTTAAAGGCTGATTGGTTAGTCTTCCCACAAGGTGGGAGTTCAAATAATTTAACTACCTTTAAATAATCAACTTCAAACGTCCGTAACTATACCGTTATAATTCGGACTCGCAAACGGCTTTCGCCTATGCGTTCGTAGTGACGATTACTACGAGGATATGCTAAAAGATAAGTCATACGCCACTCTAACCGATGATCCGCGCGCGCGCGAAAGTCAAAGTTCTTGGCTCTAGGGTATTTTCGTAAATTCACACTTCTAAAATTAATAAAAACGAAAAATTTGGAACGTGCTGTCGCAATTTCTTCATAACTATCTTGATGTGTTTGCACGTGGTCAAATATTCTAGTGAGTAGGTGTTTTTTTTTTTTTTTTTTTTTTTTTTTTTTGTGAAATAGTGAGTAGGTGTTGGGTTTTCAGTCCCCGGTTCGAAACTTCTCATCTCCTAAGTTATTGTAATAGTTTCAAACTCTCCTTCCTTGTAACAATAAGAAAATTTAAAAAATAAATAAATAACCTGATGCGTCTGCTATGAAGTGTAAATATAGTTCCTTGAGAAACTTTGCTTATTTTTTCCAATATTTAACTGATCATGGATGTATATGTGGCTGCAACAAGATTTTGTCTCGACCGCTGCCAAGGTCTTTTAATTATCATTAGGTTTATGGCGTGCGCGTCAAACAATCTTGTTCGTTTTTCAACTCATTATGCTGATCATAGATTTTTAGTTGATTAAGTTTTATTTTGACTGATGCAAAGGTCTTTTCATTTGCGTGCTTAATCATGCCTTTCGGATTATGATGCATATTTTGATCTTTATCTCTAACTGTTTGGCGACATAACATTTGCAGAATTCTTCAAGTTTTTGGCGATTATGTGCAGTGATTTCAACGAAAAAAATATTATTAGTGTTTTTATATAATAAGCATCGTCTAATCAAAACTTGTAGGCAAACACTATTTTAAGCCCGTGAGGGGTTTTATACGTAATAAAACCGGCATATATAGCCTCATGCATAAATGGGAACGATTATAGAGAAATGCTAAGGAGACTTTTGATTTTTCGTGGATTTTTTGCTACCTCACCGTGCTAACATTTTAAAATAGAGAGTTTTAACAAAACACTCATGATACTATTCACTTTTAACGAAAAACCATATTTTTACCTTTAACTGGTACTATTCACTATACCTTTAAAAATGTTTTTTCGTTAAAAGAGAAGTTTTTTTGGACTTTTCATTAGTTTTCCTTTTAAAATATTGTGAGAAAAATGAGATGACAAAATTTTTATGGAGAGTCTCACTTTTGACATAATTTTCTGAGCTTTTCTCATAATTATATATAGGATTTCTTCAATGTCATGCTACCGTATTTGACTAATTCAGTTCAAAAAACAGAAAAAGCGAATGAATTTATTTGATGTCAACCAATTGGTCTTATATATGGCAGTAGCCAATCCAACAATATGAGGTTGACAGATAGGATAATACGTAACTTTATCCAATCGTGATTCAAATTCTTCTTTTTAAAAGTGAGATGAACAGTCATCTCTTAGTTTGCAAATAATTAGACTCTTAACATGTGCCCTGAAAAACAAACCAAAACAGTCCGATGTTGGATTAAATCGAACTGTTGAAATAATCCAAACCCTAAGGATTAAATATCCATTTATCTCTCCATCTGTGAGAGACCCTCTCTCCTCTGTGAGAGTTTTCTTCCTCCTTTGGTGAGGGTCTTCAGCTTATCCACCTTCTCAGGCACTGACCCCGGCTTCGGCTGGAGTCGGTTGCCTCTTTTCCTTTTCATCTTTTATTTTCTTCTCCTTTCCCCTTCTCTGCTTTGTTCTTCTCTTTTCCTTTTCTTCTTCTATTCTCTTCTCCTGATGCTTTTCATCCTCCTTCCTCTTCCTTCTTCCTTTCTCTGTGAGTTTGGCTTTCTCCTTGTTTTTCAGCCCGTCTATTTTGGTAATCCTCCCCCTGTGACCTCCGATCTTACCTTTCTTGGGTCTCGATCCAACAATCCCACTTCCAACCTTCCCTTTTTTTCTTCTCCCTCAAGTTTTTCCACCTCCATGACTCTAATCCAGCCATTTTCTGTCTTTTTCATTTGCTTCTGTCATACATCGGTCTCACACATGTCCGATTCTGCAACCATATCTTCCACCCGCGTTTTGCGGTTTTCTAGGAAGTTGTGCAGAGCTTCGGCTCATATGGTGTACCCACCATCACCTTCCAATTGTATGTCGTTTTCGGTTTTGTTGGTGGGGGAAAGTTCTTTCCTTCTGGCTTTTTTCTTTCCCTCTCTTGGTAATGAAAATTACCTTTGTCCAAAAAAAAAAAAAGGAATAATCAACCATTCAATTCGGGGTTTCGAATAAAAGGAACAAACGAATTAATCTGTCGCAGTTGAATGATACACTACAACAAAAATGGCCTTTGGGCACAAAATTAGGAGACAAATTAGGTGTTTGCGTCTTTTTAAACACCAATAGGATGGAAAGTGCTCATTCCGTAATGAGCACCATGTATTGTGCCCAATGTTATGAGAAATGGACACAATCACATTATTGGGCACAGAACCATGACTTTTGTGCCTTTAATGTCAGAAATGGAAATTTTTTATTAATTTATGTTTGTACCATACTTGACCAATCCCGAAACTACCGAGCATCAGTCAATGTTATACCGTCAAGGACCCAGAAGAGTTTCCCTCCAACCAGGAGGCCAATCACAGCGCGACATGTGTCGACATCAGAAGCCAATCATAGCGCGACACGTGTTAACATCGAAAGCCAATCACAACATGACACGTGTCAATGTCAGAACAAAGCTAGAAACTCTCTTCTATAAAAGGATATCATTCTCCCACAATATTTCCTAATGTCATTTATACTAAATCATTCACTAGTACTCACTATAGGAGAGCTTGAACCTATGTACTTGTGTAAACCCTTCACAATTAATGAGAACTCCTCTACTCCGTGGACGTAGCCAATCTGGGTGAACCACGTACATCTTGTGTTTGCTTCCCTGTCCCTATCAATTTACATACTTATTCACACTAGTGACCGGAGCAATCTAGTAAAGGTCACAAACTTAACATTTTCTGTTGTACCAAAGTCCTCACTGATTTTGTACATCAACATTTGGCACCGTCTGTGGGAACGACACTTATTCCCACTCTCTTCATCTTTGTTAAGCTGGTTTCCACCATTCATACACTATCTTTTGACCAGGCATCCCTTTCCAACATGGGGAGCGAAGGAAGCCACCGCATATAGAATGACACCCCTCTTGCACCTGGTGCGAAGCAGGAGGAGTGGAGGAAGGAACCTCTTTACAGAAGGAGTGGAATGATCGAAAGCTGTCTTTCGCGACTGTCGAGACTTCCTAAAGCAACGTCGAGACAATCTCATCCATGTAAGCTCGAAGATCAATGACCCAAGGGTCTCTGAAAGACTCGGTCCCCTCTCATGTCCCATGCCAGCTACCAATTTGGGGAAGGGGTAACAAGTCCTAGAGAAACACGAAGGTATAGAGGACTCAGAGATGTTCAGACAGACATACCTTGGAAGTCAATACGGCGAGTCCAGGGAAAAATCACATGCTCTTGATCAAACCTTCCTACTTACAAGAAGAGATGGAGACTTACGAAAGAAAGCTCCAGTAGTACACGACTTCACTCAGGACCCTCTTGTCCTACAGCTTCTTAAGGAAGTAAACAAGTTGAAGGTCGGACGACAAGCTGAGATACCTGATTGGAAACAACCTAGGCCTGGCCCTCTTACAAGGAGGATCCTCGATACCCCATTCAAGCAAAGACAAAACAAAAGCTTGGTTTACAACTCTATACTGGAAGGGAGGACCCGATTGAACACTTTAACCTCTTTGAGTCCACCATGGCATATCGGATGCACACTGACGAAGAGCGATGTCTTCTTTTCCCCTCCCCCCTCTTTGGCGGAGCTCTAAACTGGTATTGCCGTCTTCCACCTGAGACAGTAGACTCATTTGAGGAACTGAGGAAACTGTTTGTCTCTCAATACATCTTCCAGACCGATCGCTTGCATTCTGCAGATGACTTGTACACTATTCGCCAGAAGCCGGACGAGTTACTACGAGAGTATGCCGGTCGCTTCAGCCATGAGTATTCTCGCTGCGCGAAGGCAGATGACAAGATCGCCCTCAAGGCCTTCACGGCAGGCCTACGTGATTGTTTCTTCAAGTACATGATCAATGCCAACACTTGGAAGATGTACTCTGAAGTGATGGAACATGCTTACAACCATGCCTCCGCCGAGGCAATGACATATCAAGGGAAACCCCCCACAGCCACCCCTTATCAGCAAGTAGGGAGTGGAAGCCAGATCCAACCAAATGAGGACACCTCGACCTTCCAAACGTTAGCGGTGCCTCCCCCTGCCTTACTTAATACTTCGCCAAGTCAACAGACATATTAATCTCAAGGCAAAAGGAAAGATTTTCATCCTCACCAGTCTCATTTTAGTAAAAGGAGTAAGGGACACTATCGCGATAACCAAAGGTATTGCCACGATAACGCCCGCCCCCAGACAGTCAACACAGTGGGCCAAGCACGTGTCAGGACAAGCCCTACCTCGAGGTATGAGACATACACACCTTTGAACGCCACATGTGTGGCCATTTACCCCAGCATAGCACACCTGATACCGAAGCCAAAGCCGAGGCACCCGGATTACAAGCCCACGAAGAACACGTGCACGTTTTGTTGATACCACGAGCATAACCGCCATGACGGCGACAAGGGTATCACCATTCGTGATCATATTGAAGCTTTGGCACATGAAGGAAAAATTGATCAATTCCTCCTTCACCCTCCAAGGGGTAACCGTAACCAACGTCAGGTGAATGTGATATATTCCATAAGTGGTGGCACACCCATATCTAAATCTTCCAACAGGGCCATGAAAAATAGTGAACGAGCTTTAAGGTCTGGTCATCAAGTGTTTCACGTGGAAGACATCAGGGGAGGCAAGTATCAAAAGCCTAATTGGGATCCAATATGTTTCTACCCTGAGGAAGAAAGAGGTATCATCTACCCTCACAATGACCCACTGATCGTGGAAGCTCACATAGCCAACTTTGAAGTACGACGAATCCTGGTAGACACGGGGGCTTCGGTCAATAGCATGTTTGCTGAAGCTTTTAGGGCACTTAATGTAGCTGAACACTTGCTCGATCGCTCGATTTCTCCTTTGATAAGCTTCTCCGGTGATATCGTGCAACCTTTAGGGAGCATACACTTACCTTTCACCATTGGTTCAGGCCCTTACACAGCTACCATTACCACTAACTTCCTGGTGGTTGATTGCCCAACGTCATACAATGTCATCTTCAGACGCACATGCATCAATGATCTCAAGGCCATGGTATCCACACATATGTTGTTGATGAAATTTCCAACCCCCTATGGCAATGGTTACATCAGAGGAGATCAACTTAGTGCACGATCATGTTACAACACTTTGGTCAAGCAACAACACCTGCATGTGCCCAAGGAAACCCTTTCTATACATGACCAAGTTATAAAGACCAGCCCAGACGAAGCCAACTTGGATCTTCACAGTGGCAACAGTTAACCCGACGATCCTAGAGACGACTCTTTCACCCAGCAAGCACAACCCGCAGAAGAGTTGGAGAAGGTTTCTATCTCAAAAGATTATCCAGATCGCATGGTGAAGATTGGCACCACCTTGTCACCACCCATTCGGTTAGCATTCATCTCATTTTTGCAAGAGAACACTGAGGTCTTCGCTTGGTGATACGAGGACATGCTAGGCATCTCTCCCGATATCATATGTCATCGCTTAAGTATTGAGCCCAAGACCAAGCCGGTGAGATAGAAGCGAAGATCTTATGATGCTGAACGATATGAAGCAATGAAGGCAGAAGTTGAAAAACTCAAAGGCATAGGCTTCGTCCGCGAAGTCAATTACCCAACATGGGTAGCAAATGTGGCCCTTGTTAAGAAAAATCCGACCAAAGAAAGTCTTCTGTTCCAAAAGGTCTTATGGAGAATATGTGTCAACTACACCGACCTAAACAAAGAATGCCCGAATGATAGCTTTCCTCTTCCTCTCATTGACAGACTTATAGACTCTACGACAGAGTGTGAACTCTTGAGCTTCATGGATGCTTACTCAGGATACAACCAAATCCTCATGAACCCTCCGGGCCAAGAACACACATCCTTCACTACTGACAGGGGACTATATTGCTATAAAGTCATGCCCTTCGGCCTAAAGAATGTAGGAGCGACTTATCAGAAACTAGTCAATTCAATGTTCGCCGAACAGATTGGGAAGAGCATGGAAGTTTACGTTGATGATATGCTAGTCAAGAGCAAACATGCTGACCAACACATCACTAACCTATCTGAAACTTTCACGATTCTGAAGAGGTATCGAATAAGGTTGAACCCCAACAAATGTGCCTTTGGCGTAAGCTCTGGCAAATTCTTAGGCTTCATGATAAGCCAACGAGGCATTGAGGCTAATCCCGAGAAGATCAAAGTAATCCTCGACATGAAGGAACCGGTAACTTCAAAAGACATCCAGAGCCTTACTGGCAAGGTGGTAGCCTTAACTATGTTCATCTCTAAGGCCATAAACAGATGTGCTCCTTTCTTCAAAGCACTTAAGGGAAGTAAGAAGTACATTACATGAACTGATGAATGTGCCGAGGCATTCAAGAACCTCAAGGACTACATGAGTAAAGCCCCTCTACTCTCCAAAACCTGAGGTTGGTGACACTCTCATTATCTATCTATCGGTATCAGCTTCAGCAGTAAGTTATGTTCTTATTTGAAATGATGGTAATGTCGAACGACCTGTCTACTAAGCTAGCAAGGCCTTACAAGATGCGGAGACACGATACTCCAACATTGAGAAATTAGCTCTAGCATTGGTCATGTCTACTCGAAAACTTCGCCCTTACTTCCAAGCACACTCCATCATCGTGCTTACTAATCATCATCTTCGACAGATACTCCAAAGTCCTGACACTTCGGGGCGAATGATCAAATGGCCGATAACATTGGGTGAGTTTGACATCTCCTACCAACCAAAGCCAACTGAGAAGGGCCAAGCAGTGGCAGACTTCATCGCAGACTTCACATATCCTGTTGACATTGTTTCTACGCCTAAAAAAGTGGTTTCATTACCCTCGGAAGCTCAGAAAATAGAACCAACAGCCCCAACATGGAGTCTATATGTTGATGGCTCGTCCAACCAACAGGGTTGGGGAGCAGGACTAGTCTTTACGACCCTAACAAAGTGGCAATGGAGTATGCTCTTTGTTTCAAATTCAAGGCATCGAATAATGAGGCAAAATATGAAGCCCTTCTTGTAGGCTTATGTTTGGCCAAACACCTTGGGGTTAAACGAATTGATATCTTCAGTGACTCCCAATTGGTGGTTAACCAGGTCACCAACAACTTTGACGCTAAGGATAGCTCCATGGCAGCATATCTGGCACAAACACAATTGTTGCTCAAGCACTTCCACTACTAGATCACCCAAATTCCTCGAGCGGCAAACAGTCATGCAAACGCTTTGGGTCGCCTCGCCTCAGCAGTGGAAGACAAAATTGGGAGAAAAATTCTGGTCGAATTGTTGGCAGCACCAAGCACCATGGCCGCGGAAGTGTGCAACTTACAACAGGGGGATAGTTGGATTACCCCGATTTATAAATTCCTTGCGCATGGTACCCTCCCAAACAACAAAGTCCAAGCTAAGCAGATTCGATACAAGGCTACCCGTTACTTGATCATTAATGACCAACTCTACAAACGGGGTTTTAACCTACCATACCTAAGATGCCTTACGCCCGCGGAGGCGGAAATTGTCCTTCGGAAAATACATGAAGGAGTCTGCGGAGATCATGCTGGATCTCGATCCCTAGCACACAAGACTTTTCGCCAAGGATATTAATGGCCAACACTCCACCAAGATGCCATCAGAATATCTCGCTCATGTGATAAGTGTCAACGCTACCCAACTATTCCTCACTCCCATCCCGAGCCGCTCACTCCTATGATCAGCCCTTGGCCCTTCGTTCAATGGGGAATTGATTTGATCAGCCCAATGCCTGCAGGGAAGGGCAAGGTCCACTATGCAATCGTTGCAGTTGACTACTTCACAAAGTGGGCTGAAGTATAACCCTTGGCAACCATTACTGAGGCAAAAATAGAAGACTTCGTATGGAAGAACATCTTTTGCAGATTCGGCATTCCCAATGCGATAGTCACTGACAATAGGCGACAGTTCGACAACAATAAGTTCATGATGTTCTGCTCTAAGTCCAACATTAACTTATGTATTGCCTTCCTAGCTCATCCTTAGTCTAATGGACAAGTCAAAGCCATCAACAAAATAATCAAGCGAACTTTGAAAACCAGCTAGGACAAGGCTAAAGGTTGTTGGCCAGAATTTGTACCCCAAGTTCTTTGGTCATACAACACTTCGTATCGGACATCAACAGGAGAAACCCCATTCTCACTTGCCTTTGGTACAGAGGCAGTTGTCCCAGTTGAGCTTGAGCAAGCAACATTCCGAGTCCAGAACTACGTGCAAAACGAAAATGACAAACAACTTACCTTCAACTTAGATCTAGTCGAGGAACACAGAAACCAAGCTCATTTGAAGAATGTCGCCTACAAGCAGCGTATCTCCAACTACTATGACTCAAGGGTCAAACCTCATTCTTTCAAAGTAGGGGATTGGGTATTGAAGAAAAGATTACTCTGCGACAGAGTCCCGAGTGAAGGAACACTTAGTCCAAACTGGGATGGACCGTTTGAAGTTGTTGGCATCAGTCGCCCTGACTCCTACAAGCTTAGAAGCTCTGATGGCAAGACCCTTAGCCATCCATGGAACGCTGATCACTTGAAGTACTATTACAAGTAAACTCACATTGTACAAGTGTTAAGCTTCAGCCGTTCGGCATCCTATGTAACGAAGACTATTTGGCATGAATTCAATAAAAATGTGATTTAGACAACTCGGTCCTAATCCTCTTACATTCCTGGCAATGAAACACTCGGGTTCAAAGCTTCAACATGAATGCTTCCAACATGAAACAAAGTCTAAATATATGTCAACAAGACTATACAAATAAACGAACAGCTTCACAATATATTCGTTCAATCATACATTCCAACACATTCATACATAACCCAACTGTGCTTCGAAAGGGTTCAACATACTTTATGTCATTCGACACTTGCTACAATGTGCCTTGACATCTTGCCCTTATTCTCACCAACCAGGTGATGAAATGTGAAGAACGAACCCATCTTCATGCCACCAACGAGGTGATGAAATGTACAACCCGTACTCTCATTCATGCCACCAACCAGGTGATGAAATGTACAACCCGTACTTTACTTCATGCCACCAACCAGATGATGAAATGTACAACCCGTACTCTAATATCATTTGGCAACTTGCCACTCATGCCACTAACGAGGTGAAGAAGGAACTCATCTTCATGCCACCAACCAGGTGATGAAATGTACAACCCGTACTCTCCTTCATGCCACCAACCACGTGATGAAATGTACAACCTGTACTCTAATATAATTTGGCAACTTGTCATTCATGCCACCAACCAGGTGAAGAAGGAACTCATCTTCGTGCCACAAACCAGGAGATGAAATGTGATGAAAAGTGATGAAGGAACTCACATTCGTACCACCAACCAAGTGATGAAAGCAACTCACCATTCATTCCACCTACCAGAAGATGAGTGGTACAACTTGTACATGTGAACTCCTAGCATTCACAAATAATCAAAAACCCTCAAGCTTGACAACTCAACTAGGGGAGCACTTATGCCCAACAAGAGTTATAGTCACCAACAAAGTCTTATTGCAAGCCAACAACAACTTCAGTGCATGGCATACAAAGATCAAGCTATTCAGCCTTCTTGCATCTGCTTCAGACATTTCTCCTCTGTAACAATGCAAACACTACAACTCATAGAAAGCTTCACACACTCTTGATCAAGACAATGTGAAGCAAAACCAATTTATGGTGCCAACAAGAGCTTCATCAAAGAAGTTCAACCACAACTCATACAAAAGCTTCACACACTCTTGATCAAGACAGTGTGAAGCAAAACCAATTTATGGTGCCAACAAGAGCTTCATCAATGGAGGGCAACCACAATTCTCACAAGTTTCACACACTCTTGATCAAGACAGTGTGAAGCAAAACCAGTTTATGGTGCCAACAAGAGCTTCATCAATGGAGGGCAACCACAATTCTCAAAAGCTTCACACACTCTTGATCAAGACAGTGTGAAGCAAAACCAATTTATGGTGCCAACAAGAGCTTCATCATTGAAGGGCAACCACAATTCTCAAAAGCTTCACACACTCTTGATCAAGACAGTGTGAAGCAAAACCAATTTATGGTGCCAACAAGAGCTTCATCAAAGGAGTTCAACCACAATTCTCAAAAGCTTCACACACTCTTGATCAAGACAGTGTGAAGCAAAACCAATTTTTGGTGCCAATAAGAGCTTCATCAATGGAGGGCAACCACAATTCTCAAAAGCTTCACACACTCTTGATCAAGATAGTGTGAAGCAAAACCAATTTATGGTGCCAACAAGAGCTTCATCAAAGGAGTTCAACCAGAATTCTCAAAAGTTTCACACACTCTTGATCAAGACAGTGTGAAACAAAACCAATTTATGGTGCCAACAAAAGCTTCATCAATGAAGGGCAACTACAACTCGTAGAAAGCTTCACACACTCTTGATCAAGACTGTTCGAAGCAAAATTCAATTTATATGGTTCATCCAAACCTTCGACTACTACAAGGTGTGGCTTGTATCACAATCTTTTGCTCAACATTGTGGAAGAAAAATTTGTATATGTTGTCTCTCCCACATTTTCAAATTTCTAGTTTCCCAAAAAAAAAAAAAAAAAGGGAAATTCAACAAAGCTTCATCAATGGAAGACAACTACAAATTCTCAAAAGCTTCACACTATCTTGATCAAGATAGTGTGAAATTCATGGTACCCAACAAAGCTTCACCTATAAAGCTTCACCACAAAAGCTTCACCAACAAAAGCTTCAACAAATGGAGGGCAACTACAAATTCTCAAAAGCTTCACACTATCTTGATCAAGATAGTGTGAAGCAAAATCAATTCATGGTACCCAACAAAAGTTTCACCTACAAAGCTTCGACACAAAAGTTTCACCTACAAAAGCTTGACCCACAAAAGCTTGACCCACAAAAGCTTCACCTACAAAAGCTTCACCCACAAAAGCTTGACCCATAAAAGCTTCACCCACAAAAGCTTCACCTACAAAGCTTCAACACAAAAGCTTCACCTACAAAAGCTTCACACACTCTTGATCAAGATAGTGTGAAGCAAAATCAATTCATGGTACCTAACAAAGCTTCAACCTCAAAGCTTCACCTACAAAGCTTCAACCTCAAAGCTTCACCTACAAAGCTTCAACACCAAAGCTTCACCTACAAAACTTAAATATATATATATATATATATATATATACATATATTTTTGGAAATTCGAAAATTCGAAAATTTAGAAATTCGAAAAGAAAAAAAAAATTTGCCTAGGCCTCATCTTTTTTGGGCCAAACAACTTTCATAACAAATATATATGAATGAGGAGTTTTGGGCAACCACTTAGAAAGGAAAATGGTGAAGTTTTGTTACTTTAGAAACTTGGCTACTAGCAAGACACTTCCTTCGTCAACTCCCTCGACCGGAGACTTGGGGGACTCCTACCATATGCTACTGCACCTTGATACTCGGAAGTCTCACGACCACTCAGTGACTTGGATTTTTCAAGTCTCCAACCGAGAAGTTTTCCTCACTCGGGAAATTAAGGGAACACTACCTCAACCTACATGCTTCACTCACAAAGTTTCAACATACAAGCTTCAACAAAAAAAAATTCAAAGAACTTAGTGAAGAAGGCTTTGGTGTATTTAACACAATACGTTGAAATGAAGCAAAGATTATTTATTGATATCTTCGATAAGTTACAAATATGTACATATACATGAGTCAAAATAAACAAACAAGATGGAGCATTCACAAAGGTTGCTTAAGAGATGTCTCAGCAGTCGGCAGAGCCCCAGAAAGAGAAGGCACCAGAGGGTGATCATTCGGAGCCTTAGTACTGGACATAACCCTAGAAGGAGGAGGCATCAGAGGTTGATCATTTGAAGCTTCATTACGCGGTACAGCCAGAAGACGAAGGCAATAAATGCCTTTGGAACAAACCCACAAACCTCTGATGATCAAGTAAAATCTGACCATCAAATTCCTGCATCTGGTCAAGCTTCCTCTTCATGTTTGTAGCATAGTCATGTGCGAGCCTGTGCAACTGTTTATTCTTATGCTTGAGCCCTCTAATCTCCTGTTTGAGACTTATCACTTCAGCCGCCAATGATTCAACCTGGCGGGTTCGAGAAAATAGGCGTTAGGCCATATTAGACACAGAACCTGCACACTGAACACTAAGAGCCAGAGAATCCTTAACAGCCAACTCATTAGACCATTTGGAAAGTAGTCTGTTATCTTTGGGAGTGAGAAGGTTCCTGGCCACCACCGCAGCGGTCATATCATTCTTCATCACAGAGTCCTCAACGGTAAGAGGACCAGTATAGGTTAAGAATGATGGGCGCCGTATGTTGTCTTGAGGAGGCATGGCTGCCTCTTCACTAAAGTTCAAGTCAAAACAACGGTCGGATGGGCCAGACATTTTCAAAAATGATGAAGGAGAAATGAGGTCCAATAAATCTCTGAAGTACGAAAATAAAGGGAAAATTCCTACAAGCAATAACTCTATGAACGTACTTCTTGCACACAATTGGTGCCCCTATAAAAGAAAGAGCAGCATGGCCGTTTGTTCAAAAATCGAAGAGTCACCACTATCCGGATTTCGAGAAGCAGATTTTCCTGAGTAAAATATGTCGACAATCCTCACACGCAACATTAGTTCCTCGGGTACCACATATAACTTTGCCAAAGATCTCTGATAAAGTTTAGACACATAAATTTTGAAGGTCCAGTTACCCTACCATTACCCACAAGAGTAAAAGAATAGCACCACTGCTTGATAACTGGAAAGTCCCTATATGTGTCAACCTCCGTGCTCCGTGGCAAGGCAGACTGGCAAAAATGCCCAACCTTTACTCACATCGTGAAAACACTCCCAACAGGATTACTTTCTCAAAAATCAAAGAGGCACCGCTCCCCAAATCTCAAAAGCCAGACTCTCACTAGGATTGCTTTCTCAAAAATCGAAGAGGCACCACTCCCAAAATCTCGAGAGCCAGACTCTCACCAGGATTTTTTTCTAAAAAATCGAAGAGGCACCGCTATCCGAATCTCGAGAGCCAGACTCCCACCAGGATTACTTTCTCAAAAATCGAAATGGCACCGCTATCCGAATCTCAAGAGCCAGACTCCTACCAGGATCGCTTTCTCAAAAATCGAATAGGCACCGCTCTCTAAATCTCGAGAGCCAGATCCCTAATAGGATTGCTTGTTCAAAAATCGAAGAGGCAACGCTCTTCGAATCTCGAGAGCCAGATCTCTAACAGGATTGCTTGTTCGAAAACTGAAGAGGCACCGCTCTCCGAACTTCGAGAGCCAGATTTCCTTGGATAAAATTTGTCTGCAATCTTCACACGCAACATCAGCTTTCCAGATACCACAGACCACTTTTTCAAAGTGCTCTGACAAAGTTAAAACACGTGAAGTTTGCAGCTCCCACTACATTGCTATGACCAAGAAGGGTAAAGGAATAGCATTACTACTGGTTGTTAGGGAGACTCCTATTTATGTCGAAATCCATCCTCCACGAATAGGCATACCTACAAAAATGCTCAACCCTTCCTCATATCTGAGAGGGCCACTCCCAACGAAGCCTCTCGAAATACTCAGCTTATTTTCCCCCCGATAATACCTCTGTAAACAAGCCACACCAGAGCAAGAGTATCTCATATCATCAGGGTTAAAAGCAAGAGTATCCCATATCATGCTTTTTCCTGTCTTTTTCTTTGACCTTGTTCTTACCTGCAAGATAAGGAGAGAGAGAGCAATCAGTCAGCACTTGGAATCAAGCTTCCAGTCAGGAACTGACTACCTGGAACTCCTTGCCTGATTACTAACCTGGCATTGCTATCGAGTACTCATCTTCAACATCTTATGCTTCCAGAAAAGATACCATATCTGCCTGAGGAACAAATAGGGCAAGTGAGAAGAATACAAGGAAGTATGTGGAGACAAGCGCAACAGAACACGTGCCGATTCATCTATTACTTTGTCAACAACAAAAGTATCCCATATCATCAAGGTCGAATGCACTCTTGATTTGATGGACTTATTTTGACCCTCAAATTCTTGAGTCGACTTTATACTCTGGAGGAAACCAGAAAACCCTCAAGCCCAGTTCAAGAATAAGCCTGTGGAAATTTACTTTTTCAAAAGCAGAAATATCTCATATCATATCTTCTCATTTTTCTTCTCTTTATCCTTCATGCTGCCTGCAAGATAGGGAGAATGAGAACAATCAGCCGGAACTCGAAATCAAACTTCTGATCTGGGACTGATTGATGGGAGCTCTGATTGTTTACCTTGTCTGTCACCTCTTTCGGCAGATCTCCTAGCTCGGCGACTTGGGGGACTCCTACTACATGGTTTGTATCGCGCTTGACCAAGCCTGAAACTACAAGTAAGCTTCAAGTGAAATTGATACATTACCTTGTGCATCTCCACCGGTTAAAGATACCACCCCTGGATGGAGGAAGAGTACTTCTAGAAAAGATGCCACATCTACCTATGAGACAGATAAGGCAAGTGAAGACGATACCACACTTCGATATTTAGAAGTTTCGTGATTACTCTGCTGCTTGGATCTTGCAAGTCCCTAACCAAGGAACTTCCCTCACTTGGGAACTTAGGGGAGCACTGTTTGTACCATACTTGATCAATCCCGAAACTACCGAGCACCGGTCAACGTTATACCGTCAAGGACCCATAAGAGTTTCCCTCCAACCAGGAGGCCAATCACAGCGCGACACATGTCGACATCAGAAGCCAATCATAGCACGACACGTGTCAACATCGAAAGCCAATCACAACACGACACGTGTCAATGTCAGAACAAAGCTAGAAACTCTCTTCTATAAAAGGAGATCATTCTCCCACAATATTTCCTAATGTCATTTGTACTAAATCATTCACTAGTAGTCACTATAAGAGAGCTTGAACCTATGTACTTGTGTAAACCCTTCACAATTAATGAGAACTCCTCTACTCCGTGGACCTAGCCAATCTGGGTGAACCACGTACATCTTGTGTTTGCTTCCCTGTCCTTATCCATTTACATACTTATCCACACTAGTGACCGGAGCAATCTAGCGAATGTCACAAACTTAACACTTTTTGTTGTACCAAAGTCCTCACGGATTTTGTGCATCAACATTTTGCAATGACACTATAAATATAAATGTGCCCTATAATTTAATATATTTAATGTAAAGGTAGATTTTTTGTGCCCTTTGTTTAAAATAATGTTTTAAACGAAATGAGAAACACTTTACCTCAATCTTCAAGCCTTTCTCTCTTCGTTTCCTCCTTCCGCCTTTCTCTGTGTTTCCCCGTTCAAACCCTGCCTTTCCTCTCTCTCGCTCTCCTTTCCCCAATCGAACCGAGCCTCTCTTCAACCCCAGGCTCTCTCTCTCTCTCATTATCTTTTCCCCAAATTTTTCTACTTCCCCCCCTCTCTCTCTCTCTCTCGCCTCTCATCTCAATTCTCTACTCCAGTTCACATCTCACGCAGAAATAGAATTTGCAAATCCTTCCCCTTCAAAGCTCACACTCTGTGAATCGTTGGGTCTCAACTTAAGTTTCAAGTCGATTTCACATATCCTCATACTCTGCAAATCCTTCTCATTCACATAGAATCTGTAAATCAGTCGGCCTCAACTCTCATCTCATCCCCATTTCCCCTTCAGTTCAGTACCTGCATAATGTGATTCCTTCCTCTCCACTTCGTTCCAGGTAAAATGGTAAGAACTTAGAACTTGCATTGGTTAATTTAGTTAATAATTTGTGATTAATTTTAAGGTTAGGGTTAGGGTTAGGGTTCGTTTGAAACAAAGGGGAACTAAGCTTTTTTCTCTTTTTGGTTATAATCAAAAGGGGATTTGATCTGGTTCAGATTCAAACAAACCCATTTTTGCCTCTTTCATCTCTGCCTTTCTTAGACTCCGTTGATGGATGCCGTTTGTCAGCTGGACAACCACCGCATCACGGACTCCTCTTGGATCTGGGCTTTTCCTTTGTTATTTTTCTATGATTTTTTGTGTATTTTTTAACAACTTTTGTGTGTGTGTGTGTGTGTGTTTTTTTTTTTTTTTTCCTGTATTTCATCCTGCAGGAAACTCAACATCTCCTCAGGGAACCTTGTAAGTGATTCACTTTTTTCTCACTAATTATTTGAAGTTTGAATTGGGATTGTGCTTAAATTCGTTTGATTTGTCTACAAGTTTGTTTTATAAGGAAAATCAAAGAAATGTGAGTTTGATAGTTGGTTTTAGGCTTTAGATGTAATATAAATATGCTAATTTTGTTGGAGTCTAATTGATGGAACTCTGCAGGAGAGTGTGAAGCCTTTCTCATCTAATTTGGATTGAAAATTGTTCTACATTGGAAGACTGCATTTAATTTCTAAAGTGAATCAAGCGGTAATTGCAGGTTACAATGTGTGCACTACCATTGGGCTTGTTACAATGATGTCAAGGCCTTGCGTAAATTTTCCTTGTAGTGTGGCATTCCCTATAGCGGTATGTCTTGTTCTTGGATTTTTTATTTATCTGCGTATGTTTTCAGATGCTTTGGTATTGTCTTTACATTTATTATTTGATTACATTGGAAACATTTGTGATAATTATCTTATTTGTACATGAAACTGGAAATTATGTACCTTTTAAATTGATGCGAGGAGAGTAATAAACCCAAATGTGCATATGGGTGAAAAAAAAACCCTTCTGAAATTGAATCCTTTTGAGTTTTCACAAAGAGATTGAAAAAGGACTCATATTTTTGGTCTTGAATGATAATGTGATATTTATCATTTATACAGCTCATTATAAAATCAAATTTGTGATTTTCATTATTCCTAAGCTACATATTGGCTGTTAAATTCTTTAGATAACTCGTTGGCTGACTACTAAAAAAAGGTATCTGGCACTCGACCCACAATAGAAGCTCACTTTGAATAGTTCCCAGTTACAAATGTGTATCTACAATGTTGTAACTTATAGGTACTCTGTGGAATGAGATAAATGGAGTGAAGTTTCTTACAGCTTGCTAATGTTTATACTTGAGAAATAAAATTCCCATATAAGGTATTTCGAGCCTTACATGAAATATAAGTAGGTTTTACTCATGATATTTAGTTTTCTATCTTTTGTATTAGTATCCTAACAGTGCTTAATAAACACAGTTAATGAAATGATTAAAAGCGTGTTAATATTTTGGGAAGTTTCAGAGTCTAATTTTCAAAAGAAAGAAAAAGAACGAACATTATGCATGTATGAGTTTGGATGTGTTTGGACTTGGGATCATATCCATCACGCAACATTTGATGCTTTCTTTTTTCTCAAACTAGTGTGTTATTTGAATTATGGCCTTTTTTTTTTCTCTCATGGCTTGTCAAATTGGAAGGATGTTGAACGGGAAAGAACCAAAGGTTTGGAGTTTGATCCACCTTTTCTTTAATAATCAAATTTATGAGAGTTGCCATTCTCTTAGGACTAAGAATTTGTTCTATTCATTTGAATGATTAATTTTCTATGTTTCAACCGTAATATCAAATCAGACCTAACCAATTGATGACACATGAAACTAGGATGAAATTAAGAACTAGGTATTCATTGTCACAATCTTGTATCCTTATTTTTCATAATAGGCTTAGGTAATAAATCAATTATAAGTTCTACCAGGTGTAAACATTGAACCATGCCGATTTAACACATTATTTTGATGCTACATTATTTTAAGGTTCCAAAGCTATTTGAGGATGTCTGCAGGATTTTGGATATGCAACTTATCCTTATATAAGTTACTTGTTATCTGCATTGGTGATTGATGAGATTTCTGTTTTTGTGAACTGTGCTAGATTGTTAATGGCCCTGAAGTTTTGGGCAAGTTCGTTGGTGAAACTGAGAAAAAATTTAGGGATCTATTTGCTGATGCTGAGAATGATCAAATGGCTCACGGTAAGGAAAAAATATATGTCAATTGCACTTAGGTTGGTTTTTCAATAATTGCTAATGTCATTATGTCCTTAATTCCCTAGGAGACTAAAGTGGTTTGCATGTGATAATCTTGATGAAATGGATGTTATTTGTAAGGTTTAACTATTTCTTACTCTATGCTTTATACTAAGATTCCTTATAGGCAAGAAGGGAATGTGGTTAAGTTACATTGCATGAAGAACTTGGGTCCAATGACTGCAGTAGGGGAGGAAAGGATTCTAAAGAAGGGCTTGGTTGTAAATATGTGGGATTTGTTGTAAATAATTGAAATACATGTACATTGTGGGATTTGTTGATTTTACGAAAATTTAGAAATTTTTGTTTTGTTTCAAATTTTTATTTTTTTTTTCAAATTGAACCTATTGGGCATGATTTGAAATTTGTGCACATGATTGTCTGTCATCTGACATGTTGTTAGAATTAAGGCACAAATAGGCTATTATTTGTGCTTTCTCTACAAGCACAAAAGCAATAATGTGCGTTATTACCAATGGCCACGCCCATAGAGGGCACAGACAATATTATAGTTGTTGCACTGTTGCTATTGGTCTATGGGCACATATGTTGGTGCTCTTTAGCCTCAAAGGGCACAAATAATTTATTGTGTGCAGTGCCCATATTTGTTGTAGTGATACTTTCATCCTTATTTAATTGTTTGGGTTTGATTATTCAAAAAGACAGGTCTAAACAGTTATATCCATACCTATAACCGTTTATAAACGGTTAACCATACTCATAACCGCGTATCCATTTAACCGTAACCGTATACCCGTTTATCCATTTTTTAACCCATTTACCCCCTTTTCTCCTATTTACACCTTTTTTTGAACCGTAACCGTATACAACTCCAATAATTGAAATAATAATTTACGAACGATATTTTTAACTGTTTCAATCAAGGTAATATGATATATTTGCTAAGAATTGATTTGTTACTAACAAAATACCTCTCATTAATTGAGCAAGCATTTTGGAAAGAAAATTCATGTATTTTCGACATATTTTTCTTCTCTACCCAAGCAAGTCTTCAATTATAACATTCATACGATTACAAAGTCAAGCTTCTAAAACTCAAGGTAGTTATTATCTTAGGTTGAGGATATTAAAATCAATTTGCACCAAGATTGGATTTTATAAGCACCAGCACTGGAATCAATAAGCACCAGCATTGGATGTTATAATCAACATGCAATTTCTATGGAAAATGAGTGTTGTGATTTAGCTTAGCTTAGGTTTTTTGATTTTTTAATTTTATGTATATATTAAAATAAATGATAAATGGGTACCCATTTTATGGAAAATGATCCTCGCCGGATTCTTTTTCGGGGGATCCTGGGGATTCCGTGATCGTGACCATTCATCGTATATCGTGCGATCAGAAATCATTTTAAATTTAAAATTTAAAATTAAATATAAATAGTACCTAACGAAAAATGACCGCACGATATACAATTCACGATCACGGGATCCCCAAGAAAAGGATATGGCGAGGATCCTTTTCCCTCGTTTATAACCATAGTTAATGCCCATAATCGCCCATTTAAATTTCATGGGTAAACGGTTACCCATAACCGTAACCATGAAATTTAAACGGATGGGTAACTATGGCTACCCATAACCGATGTGTATTTACCCATCCCTACTCCTAATGTCCCTAGTCTTCTTGGGGAGTCGCCTCCTGATGGCCCTGCTCTTCTTGGTAAGTCGCCTTATGCCTTTGGCACATCACTGTCAACACAACATCTCAATGAAAAGCCTCAACAGACTAACCCAAAGAGATTCAGAATAAATTAGATCGACCCAAAGAGATTTCAGAATAAATTAGACCGACCCAGAAAGATTTTAGAAGAAATTAAACTGACCCAAAGAGGTTTCAGAAAAGATTAAACAAGGAAGATGAGAATTTAGTAGATTGTACCAATTGCTGGAATTGGGTTGCAGTGGTGGGTTGGGGAAGCAAAGCACCGCAGGTTGCCAAAGCAGAAGAAGCAGACGAAGCAATTGGTACGAGGACGATGCGAAGCAAAGCAGGTGTTAGGAGACGGGATTAAGAATCTTCTCCTTTCGGAGGGGTCTCGCTAAGAACATCTAGCGAAGGATTTAGTTGGCATAAGTCGCACTTAGCCTCATTAAAGTTAGTCTCCTTTTGCACCAAACACGGACTAATAAGTCAGTCTACTATAGTGAAACTTAAGGACGCAAGATAAATGCGCCCTAAGTGTTAGCCACATATTATCTAATAGATAATTATCTGCCTTGAGGTAGACCTAAGTATTTGTCATATTTTGAATAGACTGATACACACTACTAATCACACTAATACTATTCTCAACTTACATAAGGATGACACGAGATTGATATACTAGGTATTCTCTTTCGATATTGCCCCTTTACTCCAACAGTTGGCCTTTTCAGAGTGAATGGTAAAGTATAAAAGGATACTCCGAGATTGATTTTTTTTTGGGCTGCTAGAGCAATTGCCTTTTTAGAGTAAATAGTAAAAGTGATTACTTGTCATCGCCATTATCCTTCCTCAACAGGCAGAATAGCTCTAATGTAGGAGGCAAAAATGAAAAAGCATGAATAGATTTCAAATTTTTACACCAAAATTGCCTTCTCAATTTTGAATGATGAAAGGTAATTTATTTTTATACTGATTTGTTTTAATAATCAATTATTTTAAGAAAATTGTTATTAGCACTAAAAAAATCTCATTTACACTCCTTACAATGTTTTTTTTTCTTTCTAATTATATAATGTTTAGAGTGCAAAATAAGATTTTTGGAGTGACAGTAACAAATCTCAATTTTAATTCCGAATATGTTAACACTTTATTAGAGTTCAGGTTTATTTTTTCATTCAATTCTTGATGGTAAACACTTGGGACATGCCTATTTATTTGGGCATGTTTACTTACCAAGTTATCGGAATAAGAATATGGGGAATTTGGTATGAAATAAACAATCACATGTTAATCTCATTTCTCATTGACTTTTCCACTTTTCAGGTATGAGAATACCCAGATGCATTTATGTTTTCCATTCTTATGGTTCTAGCAAACATAAGAATGTGAATGATATCACTTCCTTACAAATTCATTTTTTTGTACGTAAATTTCTATAAAATTACCACTTTAACCCTTTAATTAAAATTAAATAGAAATAAAAAAAATATAGGCAATTTAATAATTACAAGACCACAAATTTTACTATTTTTTATATAAACCTCAATAATAACATATCATATTTAAAAATTCAAAATTAAATTAAAAAATCGGCACACATCATTCTCTCTCATCAACTCTCTTCGGCTTCACTCTGCATCTTTCTTGCCAAAACCCTTTTCAACCGCTCTAACCAACCCACCTCCTTCATCCCCTTCTCCCACCTCACCTGCCTCTAACCCACCTACAAATTATGTAGGCTCTTCCTCGCCTCCAAAACCCTAATCACCCTTCGCCAGACCCACCACCCAACAACTTCTGCCATATCCTCTACGTTTTACCCCATGACCCCTCTATCGCCGCCCCCTGCCTCTTTGACCCTAGACTGGAGCACCTCGCACCATGAATGGGCATCCAATGTTATGAAAGTATGAGCCTCATTATTTAGTCTCTGCATCTTATGCGAGGTTGGAGCAAGAAATTTTTAAGCATTAAAAATCTCTTGCAATTCGTTAGATATGTTGTTGATGCACAAAACCGGGAGGTCTTGGAACAACGTAAATCCGACCGTGAATATGAAAGAAAGTAAAGAACACAAGATGTATCATGGTTCACCTCAATGTTTGGGCTACGTCCACACTGATGTTGATTGTATTTCTCTGTAAGAGCCTCTCTTTAGGGATGTGAGGCTTGTGGCTTTGTATGTGAGGATGAGAGCTTGAGGATTGTGAGGGTGAGGAGGCCCTTTTATAGACTAAGGGCTCCTCCCCTTTTTACATATTTGCCCCTTCATTTATTACATAATTACATTTGAGTCCCCCGAGTATTTATACGAGATCTAAATACGGAGGCCCTAAGTGTGGTACAAACAGTAGTCCCCCAAGTCTTCAGTTAAAAGAGTCTTTTGGATAGACACTTGAAATTCAGTCCATGTGTGGGCCGAAGTAACTAGATGTCGTCTAGAACTGAATACTCGATATGAGGCGGTGCTCAATGTGAAATGATGCTCAACTAGAAGTAGCACATGTTGCGAGGCTGCTCGGCTTGCGGCTTATGTTGCCTTGGTTGGCTCGGCTTGTGGCATTGAAGGTGAGGGAGTCCCTTTTATAGAATAAGGGTTCGCTCCTCAATACATAAATGATGGGCTAGAGTTGATACTCGCGGCGAGGCGGTTGCTCAGCAGGCGGCCATGCTCTCTAATGATGGTGAGGGAGTCTCTTTTATAGAATAAGGGATCGTTCCTCAATACATAAGTGATGGGTTAGGAGTGATGCTCATGGCGAGGCGGTTGCTCAGCTAACGGCGATGCTCTCTAATGATGGTGAGGGAGTCCCTTTTAGAGAATAAGGGCTCGCTCCTCAATACATAAATGATGGGCTAGAGTTGATGCTCGCGGTGAGGCGGTTGCTCAACTGGCGGCGATGCTCTCTAATGATGGTGAATGAGTCCCTTTTATAAAATAAAGGCTCGTTCCTCAATACATAAATGATGGGTTAGGAGTGATGCTCGTGGCGAGGCGGTTGCTCAGCTGGCGGCGATGCTCTCTAATGATGGTGAGTGAGTCCCTTTTATAGAATAAGGGCTCGCTCCTCAATACATAAATGATGGGCTAGAGTTGATGCTCGCGGCGAGGCGATTGCTCAGCTGGCGACGATGCTCTCTAATAATGGTGAAGGGGTTCCTTTTATAGAATAAGGGTTCGCTCCTCAATACATGAATAATGGGTGCTCTCTAATGAAAGTGAGGGAGTCCCTTTTATAAAATAAGGGTTTGCTTCTCAATACATAAATAATGGGCTAAGTCCCCCAAGTATTTTTTATGAGGCCCAATATATGGTACATAGTGTAGTCTCCCAAGTCTTCAGTCAATAGAGTATGTTGGCTGGAGACTTCAAATTGAATCCATGTATGCCGAAGTGGCGGTTGTTCGGAGGCGATATTTGTATACCCTGCACTGAAGCTTTGTAGGTGAAGCTTTGCAAGTGAAGCTTTGAAGCTGGAGCTTTTGTAAATAAAGCTTTTGAAGCTGGAGCTCTGTAAATGAAGCTTTCGAAGCTGATTGACATGAGTGATGTTCATGAATGTTTATATGAGTGATGCTCATGAATGTTGACATGAGTGATGCTCATGAATGTTGACATGAATGATGTTCATGAATGTTTATGTATGATTGACATGAGTGATGCTCATGAATGTTTATGTATGATTGACATAAGTGATGCTCATGTATAATTTTGGAGTACTGGACGTACTTTTGATCACCTGGTTGGTGATAATAGCGGCAGGCTGCCGAATAATTTTGAAGTACTGGACGTGCTTTTGATCACCTGGTTGGTGATAATAGTGGTGAGCTGCCGAATAATTTTGGAGTACTGGACGTACTTTTGATCATCTGGTTGGTGATAATAGCGGCAGAGTGCCGAATAAATTTGAAGCCATAGGGCCTGGCTCTTTTGGGCATATGGGCATTCGCCCTCCACATAACATTCCAGCCTATTATGTTGGGCTTGCCGTTTTTTTTTTATTATTTTTTTTTATTACCCTCTGATGGGGTTATACATTTGTCTCCGAAAGATAAGAAAAATAAATCACATCATTCAAAAATAAGAAAAGTAAATCACATCATTCTGGTGGGGTGTTTATTCCTTGCTTTTGCAGTGTCCCCATGTGCTCTCGCAGAGGAAAGCCTCCATTTTGCTTTCTGCTTTTTCTCGATTTTTTCTGCTTTGCTTTCGCTTTTGTTTCCCACTGCGCTTCTTTCTTTTGCTTTTATGCCGCAGCTCACTTGATTGTTTTTCTTTCTGCTTTTGCTTTTGTTTTTGTTTTTGCTGGTTCTCTGCACAGCTGAAGGCCCCGTGCTACTGCTTCCTTCACTGCCACCACCGCCACTGTCTCAAGTGGGAGGATCATGGATGTGGTTCTCCCTCTGAAGAGGTGAGGAATGCTGAAACGAAGTAGACCCTCTCTTCATAGCCGCCGTATCGTGACCTCCACTACCAGTAACACCGCCCACCCCAGTGACTCTCATTCTGGGCACAGACAAGAACCTCGAGGGCTGCAGCGAGACGGAGTGGGCCCTCTGGTGCTCTGATTTGACATCCTCAGAGTGCCTGAGCTTGGTGATCTCCTACTTGAGGTGGGCCTGGCCTGCTTCCAGCTCTTGGATCTTTTCAATTCATCGGCGATCGCCGTGATGTACTCGCCTATCACCTTCAGAGCCTAGGCGCGATCGAGCTTCTTGCTTCGAAAAACATCGTCGTCTTGGAGACCGATGCGTCTCAAAGCAGAGAACTTCAGGCTCTGAGGCAGCGAGAGGCCGAATGAGGTCGATGGCTCTTTGGAGACTGCGAGGTCGAGGACCTGAGCTCCCGTTAAGCTGGCGTCAGCTTCCGGCAGAATGAGGTCGACGGCTCTAAGGTGGCTCCCGTCGAGGACCGTTAAAGCCCCGTCCGACATTTTTAGTTGAGAGAGAGAAAGAGAGGAGAGAGAGAGAGAGAGAGGTGACTTTGAAATTTGGTATTTTTCATGGGAGGAAGAAGACATATGAGCATTTTCATGGGCAAAGAGCAAGGCTTAACATCAGTTGATGCCATTCTCGAGGACACCAACTGATGTTCCACGCCTAGCTGCCTAGCGATTTCCTTGAATGCGCAGTGGTCACTGCTATGTAAAAGGAATGTGTTCCTGAACTTGAGGATGGATCTGCAGCTTTTGTTGAGGACTGTGAAATCCCTTTGGAAATCATATGTCAGATTGGTTCATCACGATACGGTGTACAACATGATGAGCGGATAGATGATAAGAGTGTTAGTTGTCTCTTGGGTTTTGCAGATTTTGCAAATCCACGGCGGAGGTGAAAAAAATGAGAGAGAACCGACACAGCTTTTCGTGTCGTTTCCCACAGACGGAGCCAAATGTTGATGCACAAAACCGGGAGGTCTTGGAACAATGTAAATCCGACCATGAATCTACAAGAAAGTAAAGAACACAAGATGTATCGTGGTTCACCCCAATGTTTGGGCTATGTCCACACTGATGTTGATTGTATTTCTCTATAAGAGCCTCTCTTTGGGGATGTGAGGCTTGTGGCTTTGTATGTGAGGATGAGAGCTTGAGGATTGTGAGGGTGAGGAGGCCCTTTTATAGACTAAGGGCTCCTCCCCTTTTTACATATTTGCCCCTTCATTTATTACATAATTACATTTGAGTCCCCCGAGTATTTATACGAGATCTAAATACGGAGGCCCTAAGTATGGTACAAACATATGTCATTGAAATACATATATTAATCATGATTTATCACTCCTCGATTACTTATTTTGTTGCATTCGATTGTTTTTACCCTTTGTTGTGGGGTTTGGTTTCATCCAAGCAGAGTTCATATTATACAACTTTTGGTAGATGTACTAGGATTTGGATACCATTTGGATCCAAATTGTGGGATTTTAGGGATCCTCACATCTTAGCAATTTATCGTACATCGTGTGGTAAAAAATCATTTGACATGTTATTTAAAAATTAAACACAATTAATATCTAATGAAAACTGACCGTATGATATATGATGAACGACTATGATGTGAGGATCCCTAGGATCCCCACAAAGAGAATCTGGAGAGGATCCTCATCTAAAGTACTGAAGTTAGTGATGATTTTAGTGTTGCAAGTAATAATACGCTAACGACTATGATGTGATGATCCCTAGGATCCCTACAAAGAGAATCCGAAAAGGATCCTCATCCGAAGTACTAAAGTTAGTGATGATTTTAGTGTTGCAAGTAATAATACAATCACGGCTATGATGCGAGGATCCCTACAAAGAGGATCCTCATCCGACTGAAGTAAGTGATGATTTTAGTGTTGCATGTAATAATATCTTTTCAAATTATTATAAAATTTTGAAAGTATTACCTAACTCATAAGTGGTTTTATTTCACTAATGTTAGTAATTGTTTTTCATAAGTTCATGTAACTCATACCACAATGAAAAGAAATTTGAATTGCACACGTATAGCGTGTGTGCCAGTTGCTAGTGTTCAATATATTTCCTTTCTTAACCCGATGACTACTCATTCTAATTTCTTCTTATTCTAATTAAGAACACAATAAGAGAACTTCCCTCCAACACAAGACCCACATTCCTTGCGCATCAGTTGATTTAAACAAATCTCAACCTTCCATTTTTTTTAAATGAAAACGAGTTGCTAAGAATTCATTCGCTCAACTGATGCGCATGTGGCTCATGCGCTGTAGAGAAACCCTCCATACAATAATACTGACTGAGCAAAAATGCTTTAACTTGGGCTTTAAGAAAATAAACAAAAATTCTTACCCAAAAAAAAAAATGAGAAAAAAAAAAAAAAAAACCTAAGCGAAGCCCAGGCCCAGTTCCTAGCCCATACCGTTACTTGAGGCGGAGGTTCGCATATCCCCCAGGAAAATTCCTGTTTCTGTAGACCCTTCTATTAAACTTGGCACATGTCCGTACAAATCGCCAAATTTCCTCCCGCCATGGAAAGCCTCCATCCCCTACACCTTCCCTATTTTCCCCCAAACAGAAACTATTCATTTCCCACCACAATCCCCAATTCCCCAGATGTTGCTCCGCCTCTGTTACACAACCCGCCGCTACTGCCACCACCTCTTCCCCCACCACCACCGTCATCACAATCCCGCCCGCTTATTTTCCTCTTCCGCTTCCAGAAACCCCGACGAGCCACCCCAACAATTTCAAGACTTCCGACCAAGTCCCGCATCCTCCGTCTCTTCTCCACCGCCACTTAAACCCTCTGTATTCTTTCCCTGGCGCTTCCTCTCTCCCTCGCACCGCCGCCATCGCGCTCTTCGGCACTCTCGCCTCCGCCCTAATCGCCTTGTACGTCGTCGTTTCGACGAACTGCGACGACAAGTCATCGAATCCTGTATATGACGGAGTACGACACGCCGTCCTCAAATCCACCGAGTCGTTCAGGAAGCTTCTCCACCACGCTAAACAGACCGGTGTCGCCGCCTCCATTACCTGGCACTCTCTCAGCTCCATCTTGTCCTCTGCCAACCACGAGGTCATCTCCGGCTTCGAGCTCCGGGTCACTGCGTTCCTTGCCGATATTGAGCTTCATCTTATCCTCTGCCAACCACGAGGTCCGCTCTGGCTTCAAGCTCCGGGTTGCTGCGTTCCTTGCCGATATTGCTGCCGCCAATGCTAGTCGAAGGTCCGCCCTTGTTGGGGCTGGAGGTGGGGCCGTTGTCGATTGGCTGCTCGAGTCGGTGGCGGTCCTTAGGGATGGGTGTGGGACCCAGTCCGAGTCGTCTAGGGCTCTCGCCTTCTTGATCTCCGATCCTAATGTGTCCGCCGCAGTGCTTGGCAGGCCCGGCGCCGTTCCCAATCTTTTTAGGTTCATTTTCTCCTGCCAGCCTCATCCGTCTAAGAAGGTAAGCTTTCTCCATTCTTCTCTTGAATTTCATTGAATTTTTCGAATTAGGAAAAGTTTGGACCTTTAGCGTTTGCCGCATTGAGTTCGGTTTTCGTTATGAACACTGGCATTGTCTTTCTATTGAAAATTCTGTGCACTAGGATGTATTTTATGTAAGTTATGTGTTATATCAATAAAAATACTGAGACGTTATTTGATAATTGTTCTAGGCGACGATGGTTCGTGACATCTCGATATTCGTGCTAGGGAATTGTAGCGCAGACTTCACGTAAGTGAGTCTTTTCCTTTTTATAGTATATATATGATTGATAGTTCCACAAATACTTTTAAATTGATTTATGCATTTTATGTCATGTCATATATATATATATATATATATATATATATTTTTTTTAAATGCTATGATATGGTTGAGTTTTAGATTGCATCATGGCATATCCATATGCATATTACCTGCATATAATTGTTGTGAATGCTTGGAAGTGCTAAGGTGTCACATCTTAAACTCGACTCCGCCGTAGCACGATATTGTCCGCTTTGGGCTTACCATTCCCTCACGGTTTTGTTTTTGGGAACTCAGACGAGAACTTTCCTAGTGGGTCACCCTCCTAGGATTGCTCTCGCCCGAACTCGCTTAACTTCGGAGTTCCGATGGAATTAGAAGCCAATGAGTCCCCAAAAGGCCTCGTGCTATAGGGAGGGGAGCATGTACATTTAAGGCATAGAGGATCCATTCCCCTGGGTAATGTGAGATCTCACATAAGGTGAACGCGGGACGCGCAGGTAAGTTCAGGTGAGTTTATGGTGTTAGTTGAAATGATTGGGTTATGGCATAACTATATTTATGTTTTATGCAACTCCGCATTGTCGTACAGTTGCGATAAGCAACTCCAACATTGTCATACAGGTTGCGTTAGGCAACTCCGACACTGTCTTACATGTTGCAATAATAGGCAACTCCGACACTATCGTACAAGTTGCCTATGAGTCGTACAGGTTGCATTAGGCAACTCCGACTCGTGTGTTATCATAGATTGATTTATGAGTCGTACATGTTGCATTAGGCAACTCCGACTCGTGTGTTATCATAGATTGATTTATGAGTCGTACAAGTTGCCTTAGGCAACTTCGACTCATGTGTCAGCATAGATTGATGAACACCTGATTTTATTATGTTGCTGCTGACATGTAGTGATTTGGAATATTTCTAGATTTACTGTTGATTTGCATTTGATTTTTACTTATACGTAGTATGATTTTCTGGAAACTATACAGGTTTTAAAGCAAGGGGTTATAACGTTTTCAAAAGATTTTTATTAAAACTTTATTTTCAGGCCCACTCACCCTTGTTTTTCGTCCCTCCAGGTTTTAATAGCTGAGATTTCTTATTGACGAGGATTCGTGGCAAATCTTGGTATTGGAGATTACCTGCGATGGTATGATTCTCAATCCACTTTAATGTACTTTACTTATGTTCTGACGTCACGCGTGAAATGGGTTCATTCCCGCTCACAACGCACTCTTGTATTTAGGTACTTTTAGGTTTAAATTCATTCACATTTTCCACATCACTACACTTTATGGCTTTGTCACCTTCCAGGTGTCGGCCATCACAACTCGATTTGGAGTTCTAATGGACAATCCGGGTCGGGATGTGTCAATGTGGGCTTTAATTGGCTCCACGGGTGGATGCACGGCTCCAAACGAGTCACTTTACAAATGAAATTTCAGTTGTCTTTACAATTTTTTGGCTTTTTTATTAACTAGCCTTCACGCACGCGCTCATGCACGTGCAGAAGACAATTTTTAAATCACGGCGTGCTATGCGCGACTTATACGTTTTAAGTGTATTTATATGAGTAAATTGACAAAACGAAGGTCAAATATTTGAAGTAAATGAATAATCTTAGATCATGCTAGAAGAAACCTCTCATAAACTAATTAAAGCAGCTGAATTCACATAATAAAATTGGTCTCTATAGAATTTACATTAAGAATAGAGAAAATAATATTTAATAAGCAATTTATTGAATCACATTATTACTAGCCCATTGTGAGGCTAAGCACACCCCTCATCCTTAGTGAATATAATATCTTTTGTTAAAAAAAAAACAATCATTTGACAACTAATTTAATCACATTATTATCCGCATGCGAAAGACCTTTTTTTTATAAGGAAAACTAATGGAAAATGCTTGAAAAGTTTTAGTTTTAATAAAAAAAAACTATGTTATAAGTTTTGTTTAATGATTAGTACAAAACCCATATTAAAGTAGTCCAATTAAAAATGGCTCAACTATAATAATTATGATTTGTCTATTTTACCCTTAACTTTTTTAAGTTGATTCTAGATTTTCGTCATTAATGGAGTTCATCATTGTTTTGCAGACCTTCTTCTTTTTCTTTGAAACAAAAATATAGATCCTCATGTTATTTAATTTATATTTTGCATTATTTCTTTGAAATGTGATCGTCGTTATTATTGATAGTGTATTCAAGGTACTGTTTTTCAATTTTTCATCGTCAATGGAGTTCATCGTTTGTTTCTCCATAAAATAAATTTGAAATCTGCATGCTATTCAATAATAACGACGAGTCACTGTTTCTGGATTTTAAGTAACACTGTCTCTGGAATCTAAGTCGCTGTTTCTGGAATCTAAGTTACTATTTCTGGAATCTAAGTCACTGTTTTTGGAATCTAAGCTAGAAAAGAAATAGTGAAATTCACTGTATTTGGATTCAAAACAAAATAAGCACCATATTTCTTAAATATAATCAACTGATGCATGAAAGAAAAGAAACAGTCAAAGGTTAAAATGTCACGCCTCGATCCCGATTGACGTCCAAGATCGACACGTGACGTCACTAAATGCTTATAACTCAACGTACCCCGCCTTTTTGATATGTACAAAATATAATTCAAGATCCAGATGCATAATAATTTTGCGTATACTTTATGGCTGCATCTAACCTCCTCGTTATACTGCCTACGTACCCTCAACAGGGATTAAGCCATTCGTAGTTCATCATTTCACTACAATTGAATATTCATCACATAGATCGCTATGTCTCAACAATATATCACAATGCATATCATACAATATTACAAAGAACAAACGACAGAGCACAATCATATTCACTAGTCACAATGGTAAACGAGTCTAATCATAATTACAATAACCATAGCCAACATCACTCCATAATCACATCAAACAATAATGCCAACCATCGCATCATCATTATCACATACCACTCATCGAAATGCAGGGCTAGAGCGACACAGTTCGGCTGAAGCCTACCTCTCGGAAGAACGGGATTTCGAACTACACAACGGAGCCAAGACAACAAAGGGGATTCTGGACCATCACTCAACATAATCCAACCCACGATACGATTCCGGACCATCACTCAACGAAATCGTGAAGTAGAAGGGATTCCGGACCATCACTCAATGGAATCCAGACCAGGATACGATTCTGGATCATCACTCAACGGAATCCAAACCAGGATACGATTTCGGACCATCACTCAACAGAATCGTGGAGTATAATGTATAACACCACTCAATGAAACAAGACATGAATCAAGTTACTCAAGTTACAAAGACTCAACGAAACGAGAATGAAATAATGACACGAGGGGTGAAACATGTTTCGAAGCAATAAACCCCATGACAATGGGTTAACGGTCCACTATTAGCCCTCGCATTTCATTACATCAATCCAATCATACAATACAAACCATATTTCCAATGCACAAGTAAAATCATACTTAATGAAAATAGATCAATGGCCAGAAATAAAAATAACACTTCAATAGAATTCACATTCAATAAACATGGGTCTATGGCATATATATATATATATATATATATATATATAATTCACATTTCATTTATAACCCAAATCATATTCACAAATGATCTTAATGTAAGAAATCAAGGTAATAACTATATCCCATATTTTCAAGTCACTCTCTAACCAATGTGCCCCCACTAGACTTAACTTAGTATCCCGTGGTACTAGATTTAGTATTTAAAATGTTTCGAGACATATTGACCAAAAGTCAACTATTGGGCAACGGTAGGATCCACAACCTTGCGAAATTTGATCCGGAAGATCTGTACATTGTATTTCCGATCCATAACCTCCCAAAATCCACATTATGGTCATAGAACCATATACTAAATTCTCATCGTGATCCAACGGTCGGATCTCCGCCAATTGCTAGAATTAGGTGGCTGTTAACAATTAATTTTACAAACTTAGAAATCCAATTAGGGAAGATCCGTACATGGATTCCCTATCCGTAAGTTTCTATGATCCATAAATATTATGTTCTATCACATACTACGGTTTGGTGACGATCCAACGGTCGGATCGTTGATTCATATTTTGACCAAATAAGGTATCGTAATGAAACTAAGTCCAAAAAATCAAATTACGTCATACGGATATCAATTAGGAAATCAAGGCATCTATTTGAACTTAAAAGGACATCGTCGGCCCATTGGCCAGGCCGCCGCCGCACGCGCCACCGCAGGTGACGGTCGGCCGCCCCTACTTGCCTGAAAATTCAACTATTTTTTAAAATTAACAAAATTTACAGAAATGAATATCTCAATGAGTAGAGAAAACTTTATACATGTGGTCAAGTGCAATTTAGCCTAGAAAAGCCTCAATTCTCCACAAAACCGCTGGAACCCTAGAATTTGGGTGTCCTCGATTCGACTCCATAGCAGCTCCGACACCACCAAAATTGTTTGGGCTTTGTTCCTGGACTCCGTGGGAGTGTTTTGGTGGTGTTAATTGAAGGAGTTAGCTTCAAACTTAACGGATCTCTGCCATGGAACCACCATACCCACCGGTGCGGTTCATCGTGAAATCTAGCCAAATTGCTTCAATTTTTGGGTGTAAGAGGGAGAGGGAAGTTCTGTGATTTGTTCCCAAGTGATAGTTTGGTGTACGTAGCCTAAAATTGGCCGAAGAAACCCTCAGAAACCATTATTTCCGTCGGGTCGGGTCGAAGAATGAGAACTGGGTCATAGGATCCGGCCGGTTCCTCTCCATCTCTCTTCTCTCCCTTCCCTCCTTTCTCTCATTTCTGATTTGTTAACTCTTCCTCTCTCTTTCTGCCATTCGTCCCTCTGCTTTCTCTCCCCCCTTCCATTCGGCAGTCCTCCCATTTTCCTTCTATCCTTTCCTTTCTTAGCCACTCCCGTGGCCCTTTCTTTTTTTTTCTTTTTTTTTTGTTGCAACAACTTCAAACGTCCGTAACTATACCGTTATAATCCGGACTCGCAAACGGCTTTTGCCTATGCATTCGTGATCTCGATATCTATTCAACAATATAAATTGTGACCTCGAATGGTCTACGGATTTTAAATAATTAATTTCCCGAAAAATAATATGAAATCTCTATAATATCGATACATAGATTATAATAATGAAATCCAGGAACGATATTTCACATAAAACATAGACTATTTCTAGAATTAAATCACTGTTTTTGGAATCTAAGTCACTGTTTCTGGAATTTAAGTCCAGAGTCACTGTTTCTGGAATTTAAGTCATTGTTTCTGGAATCAAGTCATTGTTTCTAGAATCTCAGTCACTGTTTCTGAAATTTAAGTCACTGTTTCTAGATTTTGGTTTTTTTTTTTTTTTTCAGACACTTTTTCGTCGATTTTTGCCATTAAACTTCTTTGAACTTGTTTCGGCTGCTTTGTTCCGATAAATGCTTCATTTTTCAACTTTGATTTGGTTGTTTTTGAAATTAGGGAATTACCGGGCAATTGGCAATTAGATGATGAAGATGATCCCCTGCCGCGGGGACATGATTTTGCTGCAGGTGACAATGGGCAATCATTAGGAAAGAAGAAGAAAGCTTCATTTAAAGAGAAGTCATGTAAGAAGGGAAAAGAAATGGGGAGGTGGGGAAGAAGATCAGATATGAAGAAAATGGCTCAAGGCGAGAGAAGAGCAGGCATGAGGAAAGTGGCTCAAGGAAAGACGAAGGAAAAAATAAGATGAGGAGGTGGAGACATTCCCAAGATGGTGTCAATAGTTTTGGTCCTTATGGCGGTGCATGGACTCGGTAGAATATTTGTTGGTCTGTGGACAATAGTTTTGGATGATTTTTTATTAAACTTTGAGCACTTTTGGTTAAATAACATTTTGGGATGGTTTTTGGTTAAATATTTGTAGGCTCAAGCCCTTTTCATTAAAGCTCTATTTTTTATAACCAGCATTACACTTCTCTTAAGATGTTTTTAACGTGTTTACAAATAGAGAAAATAATATTTAATAAACAATTGATTAAATCACTTTATTGCTAGCCCATTGTGAGGCTAAACCGACCCCCCTTTCCCTTAGTGTAGATAATATTGTTTGTTAAAAAAAAATCATTCGACAACTAAATTAATCACATTATTATCCGTGTGCGAAAGACCTTTTTTATAACAGACATTACACGTCTTTTAAAATGTTATGAAGGTGTTTAAAAGTAGAGAAATTGAATCACATTATTACTAGCCTATTGTGAGGTACTAATTTAAAAATAAAAATAAAACACAAAAAAAATTAATTATTAATAAAACACTGTTAAAATGAAGAAAATGCCCCTCCCTTATTTGATGCATTATTTTGGGATGCCTTTGAAGTTTTTTGTATTAGGGGCATTTTTGTCCAAATATTTTTGTTGAACTTGATGACACCAAAAGTACTATTATTGTTTGTTAAAAAAAATTATTTGACAACTAATTTAATCGCATTATTATCCGTGTGCGAAAGACTTTTTTTTTATAACTAGCATTACATGCCTCTTAAGATGTTATGAAGGTGTTTAAAAATAGAAAAATTGAATCACATTACTGCTGGCCTATTGTGAAGTACTAATTAAAAAAAATACATAAAAAAAACACAAAAAAATTAATTATTAAAAAAATCACTGTTAAAATGACGAAAATGCCCTTTCCTTATTTGATGCATTATTTTGGGATGCCTTTTTGTAATAGGGGCATTTTTGTCCAAATATTTTTGTTGAAACTTAGTGACACCAAAAGTACTATTCACCTTTAGTATTGGCTTTATATATAGATGATGATTATTAGTTTTGACCCTTGACCAATTATAGTTTGGAGGAATCTCACATATACTTCTCAGACCATCCCTCGCTAAGACTTTTCTTTTTGTTGAGAAGTCCCTAACTTAGACTTAATGCTTGATTTGTTGATGTTAATAGATGTATACTTGTTCGGATACAATACTTCATTAATTAATTACCTTCTTGCTAGATGAATATTACATAACCAACAAATCACATTTCTAGGCCTTTTTTTTTCCTGATTGACAGTATCGAAGGTAATGATGAATTAGATTAGAAACTACACACCAAGGCAGGCTAGTCAAGCAACAAGAATTTGTCGAAAAGAAAACAAGAATTTGTCCAAAAAAAAAAACAAGAATTTGTCAAAACACCTGTAGAAGCGGTACTTGGGCATGCCCAACTAGTCTCTATATAAGCAAAAAGATGAAATAAAATTAGGTGTGGAATCTCACAAAGAAAAATCAAACCCCAGTACAGCATGATTTTCCAAAGCGTTCATGGACATCTTCTAGGCCTTAATTTGTCAAATTTCCATGCATTCAGACCGAGAAGGGGAAAAGCAGTAATCTATGTATTAAGGTCTGTATTTGATGATTTGTCCATGAGACTTGGATTCATGAATCTTCTCTAATAAATTGTTAAGACTGGATATGCCTTCTGGCCGAAATGTTCCGTGCGAAAAATAAATTATCTTAGAGAGGCCATGCTTATTTGGTAGACCATTCAAAACGGCACTTCACGGCCGTTATGTGTTTACCTGCTGTATTCCGTAACCAGCAAGGGTTCGGCTAGAGAGGCCTTTAGGGTTAGGTCTCACCCAACAGGATTCGATTAGGGAGTTGTTTATCTACTACATATTTTACGTGCTATTACAGCTGATGAATGTTGGTCAAAAGTTTCTACACAGTTGTTTTCATGGAACTTAATTAGTAGTTAATTATTTTTCGTCATTGTTTTAAGATGCAAGCCAAATGTTTAAACCAATTTTTGTAAATCAAGTGATGCGGTTGTTGATTATTGGTTTGTTACTTAATCATTGATTGGTTTATAAATTTAGTCTCCCTAATTAATATTATCCCTGAAATTATGTCGTGTTGAATTCGACATCATTCAGAAATAAAAGTCAGAGTAATGTGTGTCGAAAATTATAGTTAGTCGTCTGAGGATGACTTTTTTGCCACAATATTTGTTGCCGTTTAAAAGGCCACATGAAGTCTTACCAATTCTTGTAATTGACTCGGCTCAGGATTGTATGTATATGCATTTGCTCGAAAAACAATTCAGAACAATTAGGAGAAAATAAAATCAAGAAAGTTTGTCATGTTGAAGATTAAGAATCAAACACCAATAATCTCAATTTTGTGTGCTTAAATAGTATCACTCGTAAGACTATCACCTGTTTGAATGAATTTTCTTTACCATTCATACAGTCGATGAAATCACCAACTTTATTCACCAAAACATGTTCATAGTGATTTGTTCATTTAATTGTTAATATCTTACTTGTATAATTTAAATAAGATTTAAAGTGGACTATTATTCTCGAAAGTGTAGTTACCTAGAAGATTCAATTGATGCCTTGATTAACTAACCATGCATGTCCACAAGAATGCAATAATTAATTTGAAAAGTCTGGATTAGGTCGAACTACAACTTGTTTTGGATATATACAAGTTTTGGATCAAAGTTGGAGGGGAAAAGATCTCTATATAAAACGTAGATAGGTACTCAAGGTTCCTACACTCAATTAATCTTATGAACTAAAACTTGTTTGCTATCTGCATTTTTCTTCCAGTTCATAAATAGTACCTACTTACCGTTTCCTTCCTACGTACCCTTCCCTGTACTGAGTATCATTCATAATACGTCTTCTCTTTTTTCTCAAATGGAGAGAGCAAGATCATTTCTTCAGTCTCCCACTTATGGAAACCTCGTCACTGTTCTTGCCATTGACGGAGGTGGTATCCGAGGGATTATCCCCGGAACTATACTCAGCTTCCTGGAGTCTGAGCTTCAGGTATAAATATCAATTCAAACCCATAATTTAACTTCAAATTAGAAAATTTAAACGTCACTTTAATTTATCTCATGCAGAATAATATGCTTGCACACTCTAACTAATCTTCACTTTAATTTGTTGGCCATATGCAGAAGCTAGATGGTGAAGGTGCAAGGCTAGCAGATTACTTTGATGTGATTGCAGGGACTAGCACAGGTGGCCTCGTGACTGCCATGCTTACTACTCCAGATGAACTTGATCGTCCCTTGTTCTCTGCTAAAGATATTAACGCTTTCTATCTCGAACACTGCCCGAAAATCTTCCCCCAGGACAGGTACCTACTTAATTACTTAACTTGAAATCTGTTTGAAAGGGACATTGCATGTTCTTATAAGCTTATCATGAATACATACATACAAGTTTTGAAATCTTCTCTCTCTGCTTCTTTTCTTTCATATATTTCACATGTATATAGTGGCTAACAATCAGATATCTTTTTTTCTTGTACAACAGCGCTCCACTATTTGGTAAGGCCGTGGACATGGTAAAACCTATGATAGGACCAAAGTATGATGGGAAGTATCTACATAAGATAGTGAAGGAAAAATTAGGAGACAAATGTTGGACTTTTCTGTTATGCAGTGATGTATTTAGAAATGTGTATAAGAAGAAGAAGTTTTAGAGAGAAAATGAAAAGGCAGAGAGTTCTCAAAAATATCTCAGTGAGAGCCAAAGAATGCTCTCCTGCATATATTCCTTCTTTCCTCAACATTTACATGACTACTAGGGAGAGAGAAGCTACGTGAGCCTATGAGCTCATCATACCATTCATTACAAGACCCTATGAGATCTTGACACATGCTTACATCCAAGCCTAGCACAATATCATCTAATCTCAGCCCTTGATCACTAACTGATTTATTTACACTTGCTAAAGTAAGGAAAATACAGTTTAGACCTTAATCAACTAACACTCCCTTCTAAGGTCTTAACTGAGATTACCCCAAGCTTATCCCTCAAAGCACAGAATCTGTCTTTAGCAAGTGCTTTGGTGAAAATGTCAGCTAGTTGCTCCTCACTTTTGCAGTATTGCAGGTCAATTGTTCCTTCCTGAATTGCATCTCTGATGAAATGAAACTTCCTCTTGATATGTTTAGACCTCTGATGGAATACCGGATTCTTTGACATTGCAATTGCTGATGTGTTATCACACATCAAAGGAGTTGGTTCGATCAGTTCTTCACCAAAATCATGCAGCACAAATCTCAGCCATGTAGCTTGAGTGGTGGCTTATGAGGCACTCATATACTCGGCTTCAGCAGTTGAGAGTGCAACACTCTGTTGCTTTACAGAAGCCCAAGAAAATGCACCACTGCCAAAGCTGAAAGCATACCCTGATGTGGACTTCATGTCATCTTCATCTCCACTCCAATCACTGTCACAAAATCCTATGAGTAGAGCTGCATTTCCCTTTTCATACTTAATTCCATAGTCAACAGTTCCTTGCACATATCTGAGGATCCTCCTTGCAGTGCCAAGATGTTTGATGGAAGGACAATGCATGTACCTGGCAAGTACACATGCTGAGTACAAGATATCAGGCCTTGTTGCAGTTAAGTATAGAAGGCTGCCGACAATTTTCCTATACAATTCTTCATCTGCAGCTTCACTCCCATCACCTTTCCTTAGCTTATCCGTGGGAGGTAAAGGTATTGAGACAGACTTGCAGTTCTTCAAACCAAACCTGTCCAGTAAACTCAGTGCATACTTTTTCTGGTGAATAAAGATACTCCCTTCTTGTTGGATTACTCCAATTCCAAGAAAATGATGCTACAAGCCTAAGTCGGACATCTCATACTTGTTCATCATATCACATTTGAAATCTTCAATCATTTCTAAACAGCTTCCAGTATAAACTATGTCATCCACATATATAGAGACAATCAGAGTTCCCTGTCCATTCACATGTTTCACATATAAGGTGGCCTCACTTGGACTTTTTTTAAATCCACTCTGCAGCAAATGAGTATCAATATTGCTGTACCAAGCTCTGGGAGCTTGTTTTAGACCGTACAGGGCCTTTTTCAACTTACATACTTTGTGTTCTTCTCCCTTGACAATATATCCATCTGGCTGATCTGTATACACTTCCTCTTCAAGGATCCCATTCAGGAAAGCAGACTTTACATCTAACTGGTACAGTTTCCACCCTTTCTGTGTTGCCAAAGCAATGAGTGTCCTTATAGTGTCCAATCTAGCCACAGGTGCAAACGTCTCATTAAAATCAATTCTGGGCTTTTGAGTGTACCCTTTGGCAACTAATCTTGCCTTGTGTTTTTGTACAGTGCCATCCAAATTCAATTTGGTTTTGAAGATCCATTTTACCCCAACAATTGGTTTGTCACTTGGTCTATCAACCAATCTCCAAGTGTCATTCTTCTCAATCATAGTAATCTCCTCATCCATTGCTTTCTTCCAAGCTTCATCTTGAGAAGCTTCAATGTAATTCTCGGGTTCAATGACACTGAGTCTACACTGAGCAAACACTTCATTCAGATCTCTCCACTTCTTTGGTGTGTTGTCATAGGTTTCTGTGAGTGGAATTTCACTCTCCATATTCACAGTGTTAGGAGCATCGTTGTGTACACTGGAAACATACTCACTTCTTGTATTTGGGCAAGATAAACCAGAGGAACTAATATTAGTTTCTTCACACACACCATTTTCTATCTCAGTTATGCTTATACCCTCATTAGCTTCTGAGAAAGGTACTGAGAAATGCACAGTTTCCATATTCTCCCAATTAAGAGCAGCATCTTCATCAAAAATAACACTCATTGAGACAATGATCTTGTTGTGTTTCAAATCATACACCCTGTAACCCTTTTCTCTTGTCCCATATCCAACAAATACACCTTTCTGTCCAGTTTCTTCCAGTTTCTGTCTTAACTGGGTTGGCACATGAGTGTAACAAACAGAACCAAAGATTCTCAAGTGTTTTACCCCTGGTTTTCTACCACAGAATTCTTCAAAATGAGTCTTGTTCTCTAGTGCTTTGGTAGGACACCTGTTGAGCAAGTAGACAGCAGTGTGAACTGCTTCACCCCAGAACTTGAGTGGTAATTTTTTTTCATAGAGCATGGTTCTTGCCATCTCAACTATGGTACGATTCTTCCTCTCAGCAATACCATTTTGCTGGGGAGAATAAGCAACAGTGAGTTGCTTTTCAATACCAACATCTTCACAAAATTTTTCAAATTCTAGAGATGTGTACTCTCCTCCTCTGTCACTTCTGATTTTCTTCAGTTTGTAACCAGTTTGTAATTCAGTCATGGCCTTAAACATTTTGAAAATTCTGAACACCTCAGATTTGGACTTCAGAAAATAGACCTAACACATTCTGGACTTGTCATCTATGAAGGTGAGAAAATACCTGCTACCTCCAAGTGTCTCACTCATGGGTCCACACACATCTGTGTGTACAAGTTCTAAGGGCAACTTTGCTCTCCATTTCTGTTCTTTGCTAAAAGCCTCTCTGTGAGCCTTTCCAGTAGCACACCCTTCACACACCTGATTGTACTCCTTTAGATATGGCAGACCATACACCATACTCATTTCTTGTAACATTCTCAGGCTGTCATAGTTTAGGTGCCCAAATCTTCTGTGCCATTTCCATGTGTTACCTTCAGTGGTAGCAATATTTGCTACAATATGATCCACATGATTAAACATTAGTGGAAAGCATCTATTTCCCTTCATTTTCACAGTGGCTATATGATATTGCAGTTCACGATCTCCAAATATGCAGGCCATGAAATTACCAAACAACAACCAATAGCCATGTTCAACCATTTGTCCTACACTGAGAAGATTTTCATCCAAGCCAGGTACAATCATTACTTCTGGTATGAACCGAGTACCTCTTTTGGTCTCCACAACCAGTGTGCCTTTGCCAACTGAGTCAACCAATTCCCCTGTGCCCATTTTCACCTTACACCTTATACTTCTGTCAATATTGATCAGCAATGATTCAGTACTGGTCATGTGGTTACTGCAACCACTGTCCAGATACCAAACACCACTGTTTTCTTGCACAGAGGCCTTATGACAGGCATAGAACATCATTGCATTATCTTGAACATGATTCAAATAATTTGCAGTATGATTTTTCTTTGGTTGGTGACAATCTCTCACTACATGTCCAAATCTGTTGCAGTTATGACACTTAGGTTTTCCTTTGAACCAACACTCTCCATGATGAGCCTTATCACAGATCTTGCACTTTTGTTTAACACCCTCAGTGATCTCACCCTGTCTCTCAGGCTGTCGAGTGTTGTTTTCCCACTTCCTAGACATAGACTTCCAATTCTTCTTTCCCTTACTATGATTTCCCTGTGTGAGTGGCCTATTCTGTGCTTTAGGTACAAGACCCATAGTGGAGAAAGCATGCTCTGTGCTTGTAATTTCATCAACATGTCTACTCAATCTAAGCTCATAACTCTTAAGAGATCCTACCACTTCTTGCACAGTCACAGTATTCAAATCAGAAGTTCTTTCAATCACAACACAGATTAGATCATATTTACTTGACAAACTAATCAAAACCTTTTGAACTTCTCTTTGATGAGTGAGGTTCTCACCATAAGATTTCATTTGATTAATTAATTCAAATAGTCTAGTAAGATAGACAGATAGAGATTCATTCTCCTTCATTCTCATATACTCAAATTCACGACGTAAACTTTGAAGTTTAACAGATCTTGCCTGTTCATCGCCGTGAAACTCCTCCTGGAGTAGATCCCAGGCACCCTTTGAGGTCTCTTGATTCACAATCTGAGGGAAGATCTCCTTCGAGACAGCACTTTGAATAATGCCCAGTGCCTTAACATCTTTCATGAGCTGATCTTCCATGTGTGCGTCCAACTCGTCATCATCTCCTTCATCATCATCCGATGAGGATGAATCTTCCTCGTCTTTCTCCTTCTTTGTTTTCTTCTTTTCTCCTTTCTTCTTCGATTCTGGAATAACAATCCCTTTGTCAACCAATTTCCATATCCCATACGATTTGAAAATGGTGACCATTCTCACTTTCCAGAACTCGAACTCCGTTCCATCAAAAACGGGAGCTCGTAAATCACGGCTTCCAGATCCAGCCATTTAGCTTGAATCGGAATGAAATGGAGAGATTTCACGTTGGATCCTCTCACACAATTTCACAGAATTCAACGCCCAGTCCGAAATCGAACCTAGGCTCTGATACCATGTTGGAATTTTTGGATCGCCGGGCCCGCCCCACTCTAATGACACCGATATTGTCCCCAACTTAACCACCTGCCTAATCCGTCAGGTGTGGGGTTTTACCACAAAAGGCCTCGGTGTTAGTTAGAGTGGGGTAATACTATTTAAACCCCTTTGGTACCCCACCGATGTGGGACAGTTTAACACTCCCCCTCACGTGTAACCTCATTTAGTGGTTCACACGTGGAGATCTACATCGGTAATTGAAACTCAGAGGTCGGCTCACGTTGGGCCCACTTGTTTTCAATTGGAACTCAGCGGTCGTCTCTATATTAAGAGCTCATACTTGTTTCCTTTCGGGTGGTGACAAGCTCATTGGCTTGCACACAAGCTCGTTGGCTTGCACGGGCCCGCAACCGTGGGCTCTAATACCATGTTGGACTTTTCTGTTATGCAGTGATGTATTTAGAAATGTGTATAAGAAGAAGAAGTTTTAGAGAGAAAATGAAAAGGCAGAGAGTTCTCAAAAATATCTCAGTGAGAGCCAAAGAATGCTCTCCTGCATATATTCCTTCTTTCCTCAACATTTACATGACTACTAGGGAGAGAGAAGCTACGTGAGCCTATGAGCTCATCATACCATTCATTACAAGACCCTATGAGATATTGACACATGCTTACATCCAAGCCTAGCACAATATCATCTAATCTCAGCCCTTGATCACTAACTGATTTATTTACACTTGCTAAAGTAAGGAAAATACAGTTTAGACCTTAATCAACTAACAACAAACGATTGAACGACACATTGACTAACGTTATAATCCCAACTTTTGATAGCGGCTCCAACCAACCATCTTCTCCAGCTATGAGGTTGGTTAATTTTTGGATACTATCAGCTTGGAATAATTTTCTTAAAAGTTTGCTCTATCTCTACGAATATTTATTTTGTATATATGTTGGTGATTTTAGGCCAAGAAGAAGAGTAGCATAGATGCTTTACTCTCGGACATATGCATTGCAACTTCAGCAGCCCCAACTTATCTTCCAGCACATCATTTTGAAACAAAAACTTCCACTGGTGAAACAAGAGAATTCGATCTCATTGATGGTGTTGTCGCTGCTAATAACCCGGTATACATTAATACATAGTTGCCATAGTGAGGGAATATGGATAAATGTAATGTAAAGACCGTGGCTTGCCACCAATTGTCTCCCTTTAAAAAAAAAAAAAACACCTATATTTAATTTAAAAATATCTATTCATGACAAAATAATTGCCAACTAGAACTACGGCTTCATCTAATAATATTTGTTCATTTATCAGGCTTTGGTTGCTATAGGTGAAGTGACGAGGGAAGTCCAGCAGGGAAATTCCGACTTCAGCTTTTCCATGAGACCAAATGATTATGGTCGGTTCTTAGTAGTATCGTTGGGTACTGGTTCAGCAAAATGTGAGGAGAAGTACCATGCCAATGACGTAGCTAAATGGGGTCTTGTGGCATGGTTGACCAGCGGAGGTTCTTGTCCACTGGTCGATGTATTTACCCAAGCCAGTAGTGACATGGTAGATTTTCACCTTGCCACTGTTTTCCAAGCTCTTAACTGTGAGAAAAGTTATCTCCGAATTCAGGTATGTATACATCGATCCTTCTATATATATATGTTTGATATACTTACACTTTCAACAACATAACATACTTATATTGCTATATGAATCTAGATGGTATATAAATTCAAGCAACATCAATTATATGTCGAAACATACTTATGTGAGGAAAATTTATGTTTGTAGGATGATACATTGGAAAAGACAGTGTCTTCAGTGGACATTGCTACGGAGGAAAACTTGAATAATCTTATAAAAGTCGGAGAGAAATTGCTGAAAAAGCCTGTTTCTAGGGTGAATTTGGATACCGGTGTATTTGAACCAGCCGATCAATATACAAATGAAGAGGCTCTCGTAAGGTAGATATAATTTAATCATCATTCGCCAAATATATCCACTATATACGTATTTTAGCATGATTATATGTTCATAATATTGATTAAACATTGCTGACTACTATTTGTTTTCTTAATTATTAATCGATCTATATGTGCTGCAGGATTGCTGGAATTCTGTCTAGGGAGAGGAAGGTCCGTGAAACGAGATCACCGCATGGAAAGGGCGCCGTAACCAGCTCCAACTGATGATTACAACTCAGCCTGCTCTCTCTCACAAACACTTGTTATTCCCTTAAATAAAATTTAGTATTTTAATGCTCCTGTCAGTAACCTTATACTTCAGCAACTTTCACAACTCAGCCAGCTCCAACTGATAATCAATCTAGTATTTTGTTGTCCTGTCAGTAACCTTAAACTTCAGCAATACCATAATCATTGTATGATTCTAATGCTCCTGTCAACAAGGGAGAGGAAAATAGTTTGGTTCTGTTTTTTCATACCGTGTATATATCACACTGCAGTTCAGAAAATAATTTTTTCAACAAAATTATCCAGCTTAATTGAATGTGCCCTGCATTAACTTGGAGATATATATGCTTCTCTTTAGCAGAACACATGACTGATATACTTAAATTAGGCTTCAATATAACTAAAGTGAAAATTAACTTATATTTTGATTGAACTTGCTGAAGTGATGATTCAAAATTACATGTTATGAGAGGTAGAAATTTCAGTGGTTTTTAGAGCATACTGTACATACATATTTAAAACCCTTGTGTATATAAGCACACTACACTGCAGTGAGTTGGATGAATTTTATAAAGAAAAAATTGAAGAGCAAAAAATCACAATGACTCTATTAGAGGATTTGTTCGACAAGATTTGAAGGATGCAAAAATAGATCATAAGATTGCAGTATGTTCATCAGATTAATGAGTCTGCAATACTTCTCCAACATATAAGTTTTTGTTAGCTATACTCCAGTAATTTCTCAAGAAAAAACAAGTGCAACTATGCACAGATCAGTAAAAAACTCAATTTCAATGAATAAAACGGATCGATACTCCTGATGTAACAAAATTCTACGACAGTTAATTGGTTAGAAAGCTGAGCTCGAGAATAAGCTGCAACTAGTCTCACATTGCTGAATACTCACACTTGCCAGACTATACAGGCCATGTAGTTAAGTTAGGGACAATATCAGTGTTGATTAGTAGTGTGCCACTGACCCACCTCTCTGAAAATGTAGGTATATTGTTATGAACCAAAAAGAAAGCCATCCCTAGTGATCCATGCTTAATGTTTTACTGATCATTAATTTGTGTTCATGTCTGATGCTGTGCTTTGGGGGTGTTCATTTGAAAAACCAAAAAGGGAGCTTGTACTTTCTGGCTGACTGCTTCATATATTGATGGCAAGAAAAACCAGTTCTTCCGCCCATGTGATTGTTCATGGTACTATAAAAAAATGCTCTAAATTAGTAAGTGCAACCCCCAGTGGCCGAGTTAGATGGTGGCCGGCGTTCTTCTTTTACCAAATATGACTTTATCCTTAATTTTTAAAGTCGCTGCGCAATTAAACTAAAGCTTGTGGACTTGTTGGTAACAGTCACATTCCAACTTGACTAATACAAAATTATATTAATATTGTCTCATTCCAACTGACCAAATAGTCAAGTTAATTTGTGACAACGTTTCCAACAGTGATGTATCTACGATTCTGCATGCAACATTAATAACTTTACAGAGAAAGAAAAAAAAACCCTCAAACCTTTTGTTTAAACAACAAGCAACAAAGTGCCAAACAAGAAAACTTCTTAAAGTTGAATGTTGTAATATCACTTTCTAGGTAATATACTAAGAAGAGTTGGTGAATTTATGCCGTTTTATATAAAGAGCTCCGAAGGTCTCCCCACAAGTACGTGCATAATATAACACAGAAATATGGGTGATAATTTAAAAACAAGTTGACACGGAAAGGAATTTTGCTTGCAATACTTTTAACTTTATTTTTTATGAATCACAACAAAATAATAGAATAAAGGAATACATTTGCAAACCCACCGGGGATTTATTCGATTACATAAAGAATATTAAAGAATTTAGTATGTTGGATTATTGGCTCCTCCCGTACCTAAAAACTTACAAATATTGAATTTACTACCTGAACAATATACTAAATCAAAGAATCATGAGCTGTGTACACACGGGGGATTTATTCGATTGCATAAAGAATATTAAAGAAGTTAGTATGTTGGATTATTGGCTCCTCCCATACCTAAAAACTTACAAATATTGAATTTACTACCTGAACAATATACTAAATCAAAGAACCATGAGCTGTGTACACAAAGATTTGTTGATGCACAAAACCGGAAAGTCTTGGAACAACGTAAATCCGACCGTGAATCATGCAAACGCCCAAGAACACAAAGATGTATCGTGGTTCACCCCAATGTTTAGGCTACGTTCACACTGATGTTGATTGTATTTCTCTGTAACTGTATGTATGGATTACAAAGTGTTGTTGTGTTTGTGAGGGTATTGCCCTCTGTTGGGTTCACAGAGTTCGATTTGTGAGGGGGGAGGAGTCCCCTTTTATAGAATAAGGGGCTCCTCCTTTTACATAATTATGGGTTGGGTAATGAGGCCCAATGTGTCAAAGTCTGAGGCCCAATATGTGTGGTACCAACAGTAGTCCTCCAAGTCTTCAGTCAAGTGAGTCTTTTGGCTGGAGACTTCAAGTCCAATCCATGTACGGGTCGAAGTGGCTAGATGTCTTGAACCAGTACTCAACACAAGGCAATGCTCAACATAAAGTAATACTTGGCTAGAGGTATCACACGTTACGAGACTGCTCGGCTGGAGGCGATGCTCGTGGGTGTCCGGTCAGACAAGAGATTACCATGAGCACGTGGCTCATCAGTCTATAAGTTGGTAGACTTCTTTAATCAGCAACAATGTTGATCAGTGGATCTAGTTGCTCAATAATTCCTGACAATAAATGACAGTATAAGTACGACCGTATAATGAATAAATCAAATTGACAAAGTTTGTCAAGGTAAAATATTGTATTATGTGCCTTTTGTGAATAAATGATTTATTCAGTTGTGTGGTAAATCACATGTTGTATAAATCATAAATCAATAACGTGGTAGTAATCATGTGATATCAGAAATAATAATTATATTATTTAATCATAAGTCATCATGACATAAAAATAATAAAATTATTATTTTATAATTAGTCATCATGACACAAATAAATTAATAAGATATTAAATAAACAATGATATTGAGAAAACATAATGATGTCTGCTGAAAAGGAAAAGTAAAACTTTTTTTATTTTATTTTATTTTTTCTTTTGGCAGATGGCAAACAATGGAATAATAATAGGATTAATAATAGAATGATGACAGATGGCAGACGGAATAAAAACTTATCTTTTTAGACAATGGAGTGGATGGGCAGCCATGCTTTCCACAGCCATGCTTTCTACTTCCTGTCTCAGCTTTTCTCCATTATTCTCACATCTTTTTTCTTTTTCTCCACCTACAGATGGTTGTTTTCTTTTTTATATATATATTTTTTATATTGCAGCAACCTCGAGAGCATCAACAACATCAAAAGAGCATCAAAACAAAGCTGCATGCGAACAACAACCATGCTCTTGTTCATACCCCTGTACATCGGCCTCTGTCAGCGTTTTGGTTGAAAGATCTACGGAGTGATCTGAGTTTGTCCCAGTGGTGGCAGCACGAGAAGATTTCACTGAGGCGTTGGGAGGAACCAAGTTAAACCCAAGAACGGTGCCGAAATCGTCTCTTTCGGCGCCCAAAAAAGCACCTTTTTCGTCCTTCTGCTGGTCTTCCACCGCAGAAGCACCGTCCTAAGCGCCGCCGCCAGTTCCGCCGGCAATCGACGCTCTGAGCCGCAGACCGACTCTTCTGCACCGTCTTTTCCACAGACGGCGCCAAATGTTGATGCACAAAATAAGTGGGAACTTTGGTTCAACAGAAAATGTTCAGTTTATGACCTTCGCTAGATTGCTCCGGTCACTAGTATGGATAAGTATGTAAATGGATAGAGGCTGGGAAGCAAACACAAGATGTACGTGGTTCACCCAGATTGGCTACGTCCACGGAGTAGAGGAGTTCTCATTAATTGTGAAGGGTTTACACAAGTACATAGGTTCAAGCTCTCATTTAGTGAGTACAAGTGAATGATTTAGTACAAATGACATTCGGAAATATTGTGGGAGAATGATCTCCTTTTATAGAAGAGAGTTTCTAGTTTTGTTCTGACATTGACTCGTGTCGTGTTGTGATTGGCTTTCGATGTTGACACGTGTCGCGTTATGATTGGCTTCTGATGTCGACACGTGTCGCGCTGTGATTGGCCTCCTGGTTGAAGGGAAACTCTTCTGGGTCCTTGACGGTATAACGTTGACCGGTGCTCGGTAGTTTCGGGATTGGTCAAGTATGGTACAAACAGTGTTCCCCTAAGTTCCCGAGTGAGGGAAGCTCCTCGGTTGGGGACTTACAAGATCCAAGCCGTTGAATAATCACGAAACTTCTAAGTACCGAAGTGTGGTATCGTCTTCACTTGCCTTATCTGTCTCATAGGTAGATGTGGCATCTTCTCTGGAAATACTTTTCCTCCATCCAGGGGTGGTATCTTTAACCGGTGGAGATGCACAAGGTAATGTATCAATTTGACTTGAAGCTTACTTGTAGTTTCAAGCTTGGTCAAGCGCGATACAAACCATGTAGTAGGAATCCCCCAAGTCGCCGAGCTAGGAGATTTGCCGAAAGAGGTGACATACAAGGTAAGCAATCAGAGTTCCAAGCAATCAGTCACAGATCAAAAGTTTGATTTCGAGTTCCGGCTGATTGTTCTCATTCTCCCTATCTTGCAGGCAGCAAGAAGGATAAAGAGAAGAAAAATGAGAAGATATGATATGAGATACTTTTGCTTTTGAAGAAGTAACTTTCCACATGCTTATTCTTGAACTGTGCTGGAGGGTTTTCTGGTTTCCTCCAGAGTATAAGGCCGACTCAAGAATTTGAGGGTCAAAACAAGTCCATCAAATCTAGAGTACGTTCGACCCTGATGATATGGGATACTTTTGTTGTTGAAAGAGTAGTGGATGTATCGGCATGTGTTCTGTTGCGCTTGTCTCCACATGCTTCCTTGTATCCTTCTCACTTGCCCTATCTGTTCCTCAGGCAGATGTGGTATCTTTTCTGGAAGCATAAGATGTTAAAGATGAGTACTTTAGAGCAATGTCAGGTAAGTAATCAGGCAAGGAGTTCCAGGTAGTCAGTTCCTGACTGGAAGCTTTATTCCAAGTGCTGACTGATTGCTCTCTTTCTCATTGTCTTGCATGTAAGAACAAGGCCAAAGGAAAAGACAGGGAAAAAGCATGATATGGGATACTCTTACTTTTAACCCTGATGATATGAGATACTCTTGCTCTAGTGTGGCTTGTTTGCAGAGGTATTATCGGGGGGAAAAGAAGCTGAGTATTTCGAGAGACTCTGCTGAGAATGCCCTCTCGGATGTGAAGAAAAGTTGAGCATTTTTTTTTATTTGCAGGTCTGCCTAGCTGTGGAGGATGAAGGTCGACATATATAGGAATTGTCCTAACAGCGAGTGGTAACGCTGTTCCTTTACCCTTCTCGGTCATAGCAATGTAGTAGGAGCTGCAAGATTCACGTGTTTTAACTTTGTCAGAGCACTTTGAAAAAGTGGTCTGTGGTATCTGGAAAACTGATCTTGCGTGTGAAGATTGCAGACAAGCTTTATCCAAGGAAATCTGGCTCTCGAAGTTCGGAGAGTGGTGCCTCTTCGGTTTTCGAACAAGCAATCTTGTCGGGGATCTGGCTCTTGAGATTCGGAAGGCGGTGCCTCTTCGATTTTTTTAGAAAGCAATCCTGTTGGAAGTCTGGCTCTTGAGATTCGGAGAGCGGTGCCTCTTCAATTTTTGAGAAAGTAATCCTGTTGGGAGTCTGGCTCTCGAGATTCGGAGGGCGGTGCCTCTTCGATTTTTGAGCAAGTAATCCTGTTAGGAATCTGGGTCTCGAGATTCGGAGAGCGGTGCCTCTTCGATTTTTGAGCAAGCAATCTTGTTGGGAGTGTTTTCTCAAATGTGAGTAAAGGTTGGGCATTTTTGCCAGTCTGCCTTGCCACGGAGCACGGAGGTTGACACACATAGGGACTTTCCAGTTATCAAGCAGTGGTGTTGTTCATTTACCCTTGTGGGTAATAGTATGGTAGCTAGACCTTCAAAATTTATGTGTCTAAACTTTGTCAAAGATCTTTGGCAAAGTTATCTGTGGTACCCGAGGAACTGATGTTGCGTGTGGAAAATGGTGCCTCTTCGAAATCCGTAGAGTGGTGCCTCTTCGATTTTTGAACCAACGACCATGTTGCCCTTTCTTTTATAACGGAACCAATTGTGTACAAGAAGTACATTCAGAGAGTTGCTTGTAGGAATTTCCCCTTATTTTTGTACTTCAGAGATTTATTGGACCTCATTTCTCCTTCATCATTTCTGAAAATGTCTGGCTCATCCGACCGTCGTTTTGACTTGAACTTTGGTGAAGAGGCAGCTATGTCTCCTCAAGACAACATATGGCGCCCATCCTTCTTATCCTCTACTGGTCCCCTTACCATTGGAGACTATGTGATGAAGAATGATATGACCGCTGCAGTGGTGGCCAAGAACCTTCTCACTCCAAAAGATAACAGACTACTTTCCAAACGGTCTGATGAGTTGGCTGTTAAGGATTATCTGGCTTTCATTGTTCAGTGTGCAGGTTCTGTGTCTAATATGGCCCAACGCCTATTTGCTCGAACCCGCCAAGTTGAATCATTGGCAGCTGAAGTGATAAGTCTCAAACAGGAGATTAGAGGGCTCAAGCATGAGAATAAACAGTTGCACAGGCTCGCACATGACTATGCTACAAACATGAAGAGGAAGCTTGACCAAATGCAGGAATCTGATGGTCAGATTTTGCTTGATCATCAGAGGTTTGTGGGTTTTTTCCAAAGGCATTTATTGTCTTCGTCTTCTGGGGCTGTACCGCGTAATGAAGCTCAAAATGATCAACCTCTGATGCCTCATCCTTCTGGTTATGTCCAGTACTGAGGCTCCCAATGATCACCCTCCGGCGCCTTCTCTTTCTGGGGCTCTGCCGACTACTGAGACTTCTCCTGAGCAACCTTTGTGAAGGTTCCCTTTTGTTTGTTTATTTTGATTCATGTGTATGTACATATTTGTAACTTATCGGAGATATCAATAAATAAGCTTTGCTTCATTTCAATGTATTGTGTTAAATACACCAAAGCCTGCTTCACTAAGTTCTTTGAATTTTTTCTTTTGTTGAAGCTTGTATGTTGAAGCTTTATGAGTGAAGCATGTATGTTGAGGTAGTGCTCCCTTAATTTCCCGAGTGAGGAAAACTTCTTGGTTAGAGACTTGAAAAATCCAAGTCATTGAGTGTCGTGAGACTTCCGAGTATCAAGGTGCACTATCATATGGTAGGAGTCCCCCAAGTCTCCAGTCGAGGGAGTTGACGAATGAGGCATTTCCTTTCTAAGTGGTAGCCCAAAACTCCTCCTTCATATATATTTGTTATGAAAGTTGTTAGGCCCAAAGAAGATGAGGCCTAGGCTATTTTTTTTTTTTTTTTTTTTGAATTTCCAAAAATATATATATATATATATATATATATATATATATATTTAAGCTTTATAGGTGAAGCTTTGGTGTTGAAGCTTTGTGGGTGAAGCTTTGAGGTTGAAGCTTTGTTGGGTACCATGAATTGATTTTGCTTCACACTATCTTGATCAAGAGTGTGCGAAGCTTTTGTAGGTGAAGCTTTTGTGTTGAAGTTTTTGTGGGTGAAGCTTTTATGGTGGGTGAAGCTTTTGTGGTAGGTAAAGCTTTTGTAGGTGAAGCTTTTATGGGTGAAGCTATTGTGGGTGAAGCTTTTGTGGGTGAATCTTTTGTGTTGAAGCTTTGTAGGTGAAGCTTTAGAGTTGAAGCTTTGTAGGTGAAGCTTTTGTGTTGAAGGTTTTGTAGGTGAAGCTTTGGAGTTGAAGCTTTGTAAGTGAAGCTTTGGAGTTGAAGCTTTTGTTGGGTACCATGAATTGATTTTGCTTCACACTATCTTGATCAAGATAGTGTGAAGCTTTTGAGAATTTGTAGTTGTCATTCATTGATGAAGCTTTTGGGAAAATTTGAAATTTGAAAATGTGGGAGAGACAACATATACAAATTTTTCTTCCACACTGTTGAGCAAGAGATTGTGATGCAAGCCACACCTTGTAGTAGTCGAAGGTTTGGATGAACCATATAAATTGAATTTGCTTCGAACAGTTTTGATCAAGAGTGTGTGAAGCTTTCTACGAGTTGTAGTTGCCCTTCATTGATGAAGCTTTTGTTGGCACCATAAATTGGTTTTGCTTCACACTGTCTTGATCAAGAGTGTGTGAAGCTTTTGAGAATTGTGGTTGAACTCCATTGATGAATCTCTTGTTGGCACCATAAATTGGTTTTGCTTCACACTGTCTTGATCAAGAGTGTGAAGATTTTGAGAATTGTGGTTGCCCTCCATTGATGAAGCTCTTGTTGGCACCATAAATTGGTTTTGCTTCACACTGTCTTGATCAAGAGTGTGTGAAGCTTTTGAGAATTGTGGTTGCCCTCCATTGATGAAGCTCTTGTTGGCACCATAAATTGGTTTTGCTTCACACTGTCTTGATCAAGAGTGTGTGAAGCTTTTGAGAATTGTGGTTGAACTCCTTTGATGAAGCTCTTGTTGGCACCATAAATTGGTTTTGCTTCACACTGTCTTGATCAAGAGTGTGTGAAGCTTTTGAGAATTGTGGTTGCCCTCCATTGATGAAGCTTTTGTTGGCAACATAAATTGGTTTTGCTTCACACTATCTTGATCAAAAGTGTGTGAGCTTTCTACGAGTTGTAGTGTTTGCATTGTTACAGAGGAGAAATGTCTGAAGCAGATGCAAGAGGGCTGAATAGCTTGATCTTCATATGCCATGTACTGAAGTTGTTGTTGGCTTGCAATAAGACTTTGTTGGTGACTATAACTCTTGTTGGGCATAAGTGCTCCCCTAGTTGAGTTGTCAAGCTTGAGGGTTTTTGATTATTTGTGAATGCTAGGAGTTCACATGTACAAGTTGTACCACTCGTCTTCTGGTATGTGGAATGAATGGTGAGTTGCTTTCATCACTTGGTTGGTGGTACGAAGGTGAGTTCCTTCATCACCTTTCATCACATTTCATCACCTGGTTGGTGGCACGAAGATGAGTTCCTTCTTCACCTAGTTGGTGGCATGAATGGCAAGTTGCCAAATGATATTAGAGTACGGGTTATACATTTCATCACCTGGTTGGTGGCATGAAAGAGAGTACGGGTTGTACATTTCATCACATGGTTGGTGGCAAGAAGATGAGTTCATTCTTCACCTGGTTGGTGGCATGAGTGGCAAGTTGCCAAATGATATTAGAGTATGGGTTGTACATTTCATCACCTGGTTGGTGGCATAAAGGAGAGTACGGGTTGTACATTTCATCACCTGGTTGGTGGAATAAAGATGAGTTCCTTCTTCACATTTCATCACCTAGTTGGTGAGAATAAGGGCAAGGTGTCGAGGCACATTGTAGCAAGTGTCGAATGACACAAAGTATGTTGAACCCTTTCGAAGCACAGTTGGCTTATGTATAAAAGTGTTGGAATGTATGATTGAACAAATATACTGTGAAGCTGTTCGTTTATTTGTATAGTCTTGTTGACATATATTTAAACTTTGTTTCATGTTGGAAGCATTCACGTTGAAGCTTTGAACCCGAGTGTTTCATTGCTAGGAATGTAAGAGGATTATGACCGAGTTGTCTAAATCACCTCTTTATTGAATTCATGCCAAATAGTCTTCGTTACATAGGATGCCGAACGGCTGAAGCTTAACACTTGTACAATGTGAGTTTACTTGTAATAGTACTTCAAGTGATCAGCGTTCCATGGATGGCCAAGGGTCTTGCCATTAGAGCTTCTAAGCTTGTATGAGCCAGGGCGACTGATGCCAACAACTTCAAACTGTCCATCCCAGTTTGGACTAAGTGTTCCTTCACTCGGGACTCTACCGCAGAGTAATCTTTTCTTCAATACCCAGTCCCCCACTTTGAAAGAACAAGGTTTGACCCTTGAGTCATAGTAGTTGGAGATGCCCTGCTTGTAGGCGACATTCCTCAAGTGAGCCTGGTTTCTGTGTGCCTCGACTAGATCTAAGTTAAGGGTAAGTTGTTTGTCATTTTCGCTTTGCACGTAGTTCTGAACTCGGAACGTTGCTTACTCAAGCTCAACTGGGACAACTGCCTCTATACCAAAGGCAAGTGAGAATGGGGTTTCTCATGTTGATGTCCGATACGAAGTGCGGTATGACCAAAGAACTTGGGGTACAAATTCTGACCAACAACCTTTAGCCTTGTCCAAGCTGGTTTTCAAAGTTTGCTTGATTATTTTGTTGATGGTTTCAACTTGTCCATTAGACTGGGGATGAGCTGGGGAGGCAAAACATAAGTTGATGTTGAACTTAGAGCGGAACATCCTGAACTTATTGTTGTCGAACTGTCGCCCGTTGTCAGTGACTATCGCATTGGGAATGTCGAATCTGCAAAGGATGTTCTTCCATACGAAGTCTTCTATTTTTACCTCAGTAATGGTTGCCAAGGGTTCTACTTCAGCCTACTTTGTGAAGTAGTCAACTGCAACGATTGCATAGCGGACCTTGCCCTTCCCTGCAGGCATTGGGCCGATCAAATCAAGTCCCCAGTGGGAGAAGGGCCAAGGGCTGATCATAGGAGTGAGCAGCTCGAGAAGAGAGTGAGGAATAGTTACGTAGCGTTGACACTTATCACATGAGCGAGATATTCTGATGGCATCTTGGTGGAGTGTTGGCCAGTAATATCCTTGGCGAAAAGCCTTGTGTGCTAGGGATCGAGATCCAGCATGATCTCCGCAGACTCCTTCATGTATTTCCTGAAGGACAATTTTCGCCTCCGCGGGCGTAAGGCATCTTAGGTATGGTAGGTTAAAACCCCGTTTGTAGAGTTGGTCATTAATGATCAAGTAATGGGTAGCCTTGTATCGAATCTGCTTAGCTTGGACTTTATCGGCTGTGAGGGTACCATGCGCAAGAAATTTATAAATCGGGGTAATCCAACTATCCCCCTGTTGTAAGTTGCACATTTCCGCGGCCATGGTGCTTGGTGCTGCCAACAATTCGACCTGAATTTTTCTCCCAAATTTGTCTTCCATTGCTGAGGCGAGGCGAGCCAAATCGTCTGCATGACTGTTTGCCGCTTGAGGAATTTGGGTGATCTGGTAGTGGAAGTGCTTGAGCAACAATTATGTTTGTGCCAGATATGCTGCCATGGAGTTATCCTTAGCGTCAAAGTTGTTGGCGACCTGGTTAACCACTAATTAGGAGTCACTGAAGATATCAATTCGTTTAACCCCAAGGTGTTTGGCCAAACGTAAGCCTGCTAGGAGGGCTTCATATTCGACCTCATTGTTCGACGCCTTGAATTTGAAAGGAAGAGCATACTCCATCGCCACTTTGTCAGGGGTCGTAAGGACTAGTCCTGCTCCACAACCCTGTTGGTTGGACGAGCCATCAACATATAGACTCCATGCTGGAGCTGTTGGTTCTATTTTCTGAGCTTCTGAGGGTAATGAAACCACTTCTTTAGGCGTAGAAACAATGTCAATAGGATATGTGAAGTCGGCGATGAAGTCTGCCACTGTTTGGCCCTTCTCAGTTGGCTTTGGTTGGTAGAAGATGTCAAACTCACCCAATGTTATCGCCCATTTGATCATTCGCCCCAAAGTGTCAGAATTTTGGAGTATCTGTCGAAGAGGATGATTGGTAAGCACGATGATGGAGTGTGCTTAGAAGTAAGGGCGAAGTTTTCAAGCAGACATGACCAATGCTAAAGCCAATTTCTCAATGTTGGAGTATCGTGTCTCCGCATCTTGTAAGGCCTTGCTAGCGTAGTAGACAGGCCGTTCGACATTACCATCCTTTCAAATGAGAACAGAACTTACTGCTGAAGCCGATATCGATAGATAGATAATGAGAGTGTCACCAACCTCAGGTTTGGAGAGCAGAGGGGCTTTACTCATGTAGTCCTTGAGGCTCTTGAATGCCTCGGCACATTTATCAGTCCATGTAATGTACTTCTTACTTCCCTTAAGTGCTTTGAAGAAATGAGCACATCTGTCTGTGGCCTTAGAGATGAACCTAGTTAAGGCTGCCACCTTGCCAGTAAGGCTCTGGATGTCTTTTGAAGTTACCGGTTCCTTCATGTCGAGGATTACTTTGATCTTCTCGGGATTAGCCTCAATGCCTCGTTGGCATATCATGAAGCCTAAGAATTTGCCAGAGCCTACGCCGAAGGCACATTTGTTGGGGTTCAACCTCATTCGATACCTCTTCAGAATGGTGAAAGTTTCAAATAGGTTAGTGATGTGTTGGTCAGCATGTTTGCTCTTAACTAGCATATCATCAACGTAAACTTCCATGCTCTTCCCAATCTGTTCGGCAAACATTGAATTGACTAGTCTCTGATAAGTCGCTCCTGCATTCTTTAGGCCGAAGGACATGACTTTATAGCAATATAGTCCCCTGTCAGTAATGAAGGCTGTGTGTTCTTGGTCTGGAGGGTTCATGAGGATTTGGTTGTATCCTGAGTAAGCATCCATGAAGCTCAGGAGTTCACACCCTGTCGTAGAGTCTATAAGTTTGTCAATGAGAGGAAGAGGAAAGCTATCATTCGGGCATCCTTTGTTTAGGTTGGTGTAGTCGACACACATTCTCCACAAGACCTTTTGGAGCAGGAGACTTTCTTTGGTCGGATTTTTCTTAACAAGGACCACATTTGCTACCCATGTTGGGTAATTGACTTCGCAGACGAAGCGTATGCCTTTGAGTTTTTCAACTTCTGCCTTCATTGCTTTGTATCGTTCAGCGTCATAAAATAAGTGTTGTTGTGTTTGTGAGGGTATTGCCCTCTGTTGGGTTCAGAGTCCGATTTGTGAGGGGGGAGGAGTCCCCTTTTATAGAATAAGGGGCTCCTCCTTTTACATAATTATGGGCTGGGTAATGAGGCCCAAATGTTGAGGCTCAATGTGTCAAAGTATGAGGCCCAATATGTGTGGTACCAACAAGATTAAAATGCGTATTTGATGATCAGTTGGGTTTTGCAGTACATTGACCCTGTGGCGACTTTGCAAGACGAAGCCACTTTTCTTCAAAGAGTAATTTTGCAAACCTGCAAAGCATAAGTTACAATATTCAGATTTTGGATCAATTAAAATCAGAGTAGATATTAGCATATAGAATGTGGTAATATATATTGGGAACTGATACATGATCTGTATACCTTATAAGAGCTTCTTCATTAGTCTCATGATTACAAGCTTCGAATTTTCCTGTCTCTAAATTAACCCTAGAAACAGGTTGTTTCAATAGGCCTTCACCAACTTTCACAAGATTGTCCAAATTCTTCTCTGTTGCTATATCCACAGAAGATACGTCCCCATGCAGCTTGTCATCCTGCGTATTATTATTTTTTTCATTCAAATGTAATTTGTTAATAAATCTGAACCTTCAACCTTAGTCTCGACTCCAATAACTATTTTATGCATGTTATTAGTCGAATAGAAAAGTATACCTGAATTCGAAGGTAATTTTTCTCCGAGTGAAGGGCTTGGAAAACCACAGAAAGGTTAAGATCAACCATATCAGCACTTGCGTGACTGAAAACATTGATGATCGGTGTCGAGCCTCCGCTGGTTAGCCAATTCAATAAGCCCCATTTAGCTGCATCATGTGCATTATATTTCAATTCAGCTTTTGGTGAGCCAGTTCCTAATGATATGACTAGATATCGTCCATAGTCCATAGGTTTGATAGGAAAGAAGTCCGGGCTCCCCTTGATTATTTGCTTTGTCACTTCACCAATAGCAACTAAAGTCTGAAAATTGTCTTGAAGTTATTTTCCTGAACAATATTTATTCTAAAAGAACCTAATATTTGTTATTTGATCCATTTATAATATTTACCGGATTATTTGCAGCCACTCCACCATCGATTAGGTTGAATTCTCTAACATTTCCGTTGAGGTCCTTGGTTTCAAAATAATGAGCTGGAAGATAAGTTGGTGCTGCTGAGGTTGCAATGCATATGTCTGAGACTAAGGCATCAAAAGATGGCTTATGCTTCACCTGATCGATCGCCCAAGAAAAGTGGATATTATAACTCAGCGACAAACATATGTACAGCATGGCACGCAAGGGTAAAATTAAACCTCGAGAACAAACCAAAGAGTTGAAGAGAAGCAAGTGAACCTCAAAGCTAGAAAAGATTGTTGGCTGGAGGTTCTTTATGTCAAATGTAGGAATGACAACATTAGTCAATGTCTGGTGGAGCTTTTTTTCCCCAAGGTTTTGCCTAACCGAGCTATGCAGATACTTCCCATTGTACTTTGGTCCTGTTAGACTTTTGATAATCTTTGTAATATAAGGAAACAACCAACAACTGTCAATTATTAAACCTAAGATTAGTAACCAGGAAGAAAGTATTTATATCCAAAACGTTGCAATATGCAAATCAGTTTTATCAAAGTTATGCAAATTAACATTACGTATTCTGGGGGAAGATTTTAGGGCTCTCAGTAAGGTAGAAGTCCTTTATATCTTTGGCAGCAAATACAGGACGGTTGTTCTCATCTGGAGTTGTTAGCTCAGATTCTAGGAAAGCAAGGATGGTTCCTGGGATAAGTCCTCTGATTCCACCCCCATCAATGCTTAGAACAGTGATTAGGTTTCCATAAGTTGGGGGCTGAAGGGGAATGCTAGTGGTTCTTTCCATGACACTTGAGAGTTTTGAAATGCTGCTGTGTATATAAAAGGGAGCTGAAGAGAATGAGTCTGAACTTAGAAAATGCTTTAGAAAAATAGCTAGCTAGAGTTCTTTGGTGAGTTTTCATTTAAGAGAAGTATAGGTATTTATAGACTCCCTACTACACTCATTTTCCAAGCGATAACCAAGTCAATGGATTACATACCACCCCCAAAAACGATCAAATAAACAAGAATGTCAATATGTATGCAATGCAAAATTTTGACCCGGTTTGTATATTTCTTGGATATGGTCTGAGTTGAACACGGCATCTTTTCTAAACAACAAAACGATATCTAATTAACTAATTGTTCATATCTAGTCCAGCTGTGCCCTGTGTGCTAGAGAGAAAATGTTCATTGCTTCCCTAGCTAGGTCATGGACAAACATATATATTTGAGAATTCAAGACTTGTAGGTGAGACTCCAGGAGAATTGTAGGTAAGAGTGATTATTAGGTGAAACAACTGAGGTTAGAAAACATAAAGGAAACAGCTTGTTAGGCCAAACCTCTGCTCATGAAATTTGCCTAACATCTAAAGTAAACTCCATCAAGCAAACTAGTACTGCTTTAGATTTGTAATTATTAAATCAGTTTCTTTTGTGCGGTCAACACACTATGAAGGAATCATGATAAGATTGATGCTGCATTCAAAGGTTTAGTAGAATATCATATCATATATAACGCGCTACAATTAGTTTGATTCGCAAAAGGCGGCGATAGCAGGTTTACAAGGTCAATTAGGATGAACAACAGTGGAACAGAGTAGTCAAAATCATGCATGATGATAAAAAGAGATGTATGGTATATGTGTCTCCTATACCTTGATTAGGACGGAAATTATTGACCTATAACCTATCTTGCAGTATTATGTTAACATTATGGATCTGGATCATCATTGCATCATCTTCTACAATTATACAGTATTCTGGATACAGGGAAAAGAAAAACATTTTGCTCCATTTCTCATTGTCCCATACCGTATAGTTTTTCCCCTGACTATAAATTTGGAATTTTTTACTGGTCATTCATTTCCTGGCACCTTCCCTAAGATAAAGTTTTTAAGTGATCAAAGTTTGCAAGGAAACTAAATCAGGGGGGTAATTAGCTGTCAGAGGCTGGCTGAAGCTAATCCTCCAGCTTAGTTCCTCATCAATTAAGAATTCACTGCATTTCTAATCTTATCCGGATACAACAGAGTTCTGTAATCTTTGTTCTGGTGCGTAAATAGGATGGCGGCTTCTTATAGTTGTATTGGATACTCTTGCATACGTACAAAGATTTCTTTTCTACGTTAAGTCTGATTCAGGCTTTTGGCCTTTTCATCATTTTTCCCCATATGAAAACAGCTTCAACTTAATTATTTGTGCCCTAGGGTAACCGGAAGACATAAGAATGCTATGTTGAAATGTTAATTCAAGACATGTACATGCATAAGCAGTCCAAATTAGTACACGCGTGTTCAAATTTTTTTTCTAAGATTCAGACAATCCATGATGAACGAATGAGAAAGAAAAGGATGCACAGATGCAAAAATATGGTAAGAAAGTATGGTTAACTGAGTCTGCAAAACTATACTGTTCACTGTTGACTCAGTAACATATGTTTTTCCTCCACCAGGTGGATGTCACGCTGAGGAAAAAAAAGTGTATCACACCGTACTCAAATGATCAAACTCCGAATTCACAGTCCATGGAAAATGTTTGACAATTAGTTCTTCTGAGATTAAAAAACCTTTGTTTTTTTTTTTTGTTTTTTGTTGTTCAAGTGATAAGAAATTGAACTGGCAGCGCTGAGGTTCTTAGTCGCAAGTCGGTGACATATTTCATTGCGTACGTGCACGATACTAATATTCAAAACTTATCGAACAAGAGTTCGAGACAGAAATAAAATATATATTCTGATAGTTTTTACTGAAGTTACTCTTTTCTCAGACGTACATAGCAGCCGTAGAAGAAAATCATAAGGGACTAGTCTTGATTCTTGAACTGCAAGTTATTGTCGTCAAACGTTGGTAGCATTCCAACAAATTTTGTAATGAAGGTGGAAAATTTTAAACATGCAGAAAAAGAAGCCATCGCCAGCATCATTTATTTGATCACTTTTCTTGTGTCCAAAACATAAGAAAACAAAGTTTTAACTATCCAACATAGGTACTTATAACAAATAGAATCCAAAACCCTTACTTTAGAAAAGGGGCCTATGGCATATATATAGTTATTATTATATTTAGTGATGGATTGCCCCGACGGTTAATGTCTTTCTTCTCCACCTACTATGTTCCGGGTTGAAATACTTCCCCCCCCCTTTCCCCAAAACACCCTATCTCCTGTAGTTTGTAATTTAGAGTAGTAATATAGCTCGTACTAAAAAAAAGAATCTTGATGACTTACAAATATGGACTGTTTTCTAATTTCTAAGCAAATTTTATTGCATTAGTTTTCAAGCCGAGCTCGTTAGGAAGTGCTTTTAAAATGGTTGAAAGCGTTGTTGGTAAAAATATTTTTGGAACCAAAGTTTAGTAAAAACGCAAGTAAATCCTGAAAAAACACTTAAAAGTACTTGCAATGACACGCCCCAACCCTGATATTCCCCGAATACCAGGATAGACACGTGCTGGCCGACACCCCGAGGGTGACGAAAGCCATTAATTGATACAAAAGCTAAGAATAAGAAATAAATAAGGGTTATGAATTTAAAAACAATGAGTTAATAATTTAGGAACGTGTTCAGAACATACAACTAAACCTAATCACTAAAAAGAATTGAGATAAAATTGAATGAATAAAGAAGTGGGTCCTACATCGAGAGGATTCAAAGATACTGCTGCGGAAGTGTCTTGACGCCGGGATTAAGTGCCTTGATCCTAAGTCCTGAATGGGGGCGCAAAACAAAGATGAGTGGACCAAGTTTATATATATAATAATAATAAAACAGTTATCAATGTACTAACCCCCACAGTTTATATATAATGAAAACTACTAGCATAATAAGTGATGGATTTAATAAAAATCCTAGCATGCCAAAAATATCTCAAAAGCCATATCGCGGAAATCAAAACAGTAAACGTCTCATAAATCGTCTCGTAAGCGCGGTGTGCTGCTAGAAAGATCACTGAATAAATATAACTCACGGCCCAATGCCTGCTCCGTGGTCTCTGCGCCCGTAGCCAGAGATTACCAACTCCCGGTCCAATACCTGCTCCATGTCCCTCAGCCCGTAGCTAGGGATTATTTCTCCCGGCCTAAATGCCAACACCAGTTCCTCGCCCCAGGCGGCATAGTGTCTACTAGGTACGCACAAATGTTTACGCCTCTCATAAATAACCACTTCATAGTATAAAGTCATCCATCGTATATACTATACAGAGGGGTTTCTAAAACATGTTCTAGCATCCTATCGTCATCCATCGGATAGTCTACCAGTTCATGGTTTTTATAGAAAATACGATATATTAAAATATAGCTCAATATAGGCCAACAATTAATTCCTCACCAAAAACACGAGACGAAAATCAATATATTAAATCAACAGGCTTCACATAAATCAAATCATAAACTCGTAGGCATGCTAATCATTTATGCAATTAAACTATAAAATCATGTAATTTTAGAAAAGGTCCACTCACAAATATTCCTTAGCAGAAGAGTCGCGCGAATAAGGATTAAGAATTTCTCCATTAGCAACACTACCTAAGCACAAAATGGTAATAATTAAATAAAAGGATTTTCCTAAAAGATTGGGTTTGAAATAAATAAAATAGGGAATTTGGGATTGGATGGGTTTAGGGTTTTAAAGGATTTTAGGAACCTAGGGTTTTGGGTTAAAATGGTTTTAGGGTGGAAAAATTGGGGTTTGGGCTTTAGCCCAAACACACACACTACAAACAAACACACACACACACACACACACGGGCTGCACACACACAGCCCACATAACACACACACACATACCATAAAGCCTAAGGCCTCACAAAAACAAACAGGGCTTTAAGCCCTTTGAATTAAACCGGCCCAAGGCCCCTTCAAAAATTAAGGCCTGAGGCCTTTGGGTTTTAAAAACAAAATAACTAAAAAAATAAAAGGGGTGCGGGCTGGGTTACTGGGCTAGCCCAATTGGCTAAGGCCCGAGGGGATTCTAATGGCCTGAAAGGCCTGGTTCGCCAAAGAAGAAGGCTGGAAATTCGGCCGGAAAACTACCTGACTTTAAACAGCTATAACTTTATCACTACTTAACGAAATCAAGTGAGACAAAAACGAAAGTTATATCCCTTGAATAGACGAAGAGAATGGTACCTCACACGATGTCTAACTCGTCGTGGTTTTCCCGGAAAATTCCTCGAAAGCCGTCGGACTCGCCGGAAACTGGGTAAGATTCAAATGAGTATAACTTCTTCAATACTCAACGAAATTGAGTGAAACAAAAAGAAAAGTTGTACTACTCGACGATACGAAGAGATTGATACCTTACATGCCAGCCAACTCGCCGTGGTTTGGCCGGAAATGACCTAGAAAGGGGCGGTGCTCGCCGGAGCTCGTGTACGGGGCTTCATGGTTTGACTTCCAAGATGCCAATACTATGGTTGAGTTCGTAGCGACGAGATAAAGACGATGGTGATGTTTTTTGGTAAGAAAAACTCTCGGAGGGGTTGAGATAGAGAGAGCCGAGAGAGTGAGGGAGAGAGAGTTGCGGGAGAGGTAACGGAGAAGAGAGAACTGAGATAGGAGAGTGGGAGACCGGAAATCAATAAAATAAAACAAGGTGGGCCCCACGGGCTCACCAATTAAGGCTTTAAAACAATTTTTAAATAAAATGGGGTTGGGGTGTTTCATGCAAAAAGCACTTCAAGTGCATTTAGAACCCAAAATCATTTTCTCTAAAAGCATTTTCAATCATTTTAAGCACTTACAAACGATCTCGTATTTGCGCTACTTTTATTTAGGTCAAGATACAACACAAGTACTCAAAAAATTTTGTCATGCTTAATTTGCTGGCCGCCCTGGTATGGTCGATAATGAGGCTTGATCATGAAGGCTTAATTAAATGCCGACCTGCACATGGTTTAAAGAGATTTTTTTATAAGAGAAGATATATTATATAAGCAGAAGTTTAATTAACAAGATAGAACAATTTCACACACCTAACGCCTTATAAGATTCTGTTCATTAGTCTCATTTCTGCAAGACTTTCCAAATTCTCCTTGGTGGAAACATCACCTAGTATCTACCAATATTATGTTTTGTATCCTTATTTCAGCCAATATTATGTTTTGTATCCTTATTTCAGCCATTCCATTTAATAACTAGGCTGAATAACATATTAACAATGAATACACACACACACACACATGACTGATTCAGCAATCGATACCTGAACTCCAAGGTAGGTAATTTTATTCAGATGCCAGGGCTTGGAAAACTGCACACGTACGAAGATCGATCGATATCTGCACTTGCTTGAGTTATTATATCTACCAATGGAGTAGAAAGAGAACGATAATGTAATTACCCAAATACTCCCCATAGGACCGGCCTCAGGGTGTGCGAGGTGTGTGACCGCACAGGGCTTCCGACTCCAAATTTTTATCATCTTTTGTGAAAGCGTACATATTATCAAAACGCGGAATTGTCAAATAAAGTTGTGCTCAGCAAAGTTGCTAATCGTTGTTTTTTACTCCCATCTCTCATGGCCTGGGTTCGAATCCATGCACGCCTTCATCTTTGTTATTTTTGTTTTTGTTTTCCTCTTGAGGTAATAAGGGTCTTTTCTGTCATACTGGGCATGTGTGGGGGTTCAAATTATTTTGGGTCCTTTTAGAAGATAATAATGAGGTAGATTTTTTTGTTCTTCTTTTTAAATAATATGTAGTTTAATTTCATTCATTAATTTCCACATGGCGTATTTAATTGGTGCATGTTACTGACATGACGACATGTTAACAGTAAATGGGACGGAATTTAATAGCATGGATCAATTTATTGGTTTTAAAAAATTGAGGCATTTAATTTATTAAAAAAAAAGTTTAGAAATCGATTCAAACTGAGGTGTTATAGTTCAAGGATAAATGATAATTCACTCTACTCTTAATTACTCTAATTTAATAGACGGTGATTTTTTTTTTTGGACAAAGAGGAACCATTCATAAAGGCAAAGCCCAGCAGCCAAGCCGCAATACAAGGAAAGAAAAAAAACTACAGGAACCAAATAGCAGAAAAAAAAAAAAAAAGATAGAGTCAACAAGGACTCACCCTAGAGTTAAGACTAGGAGGAGACAGAGCACGACACAAAAGCGGGGCTAAGGTCCAATCTGTACTTCTCCACAGTCTCAACTCCAGGAGAATTAAGGTGGGCAGGGGAGACCATCTTTGGACAAAATATGAACTAGAGAGGATGGGGGTCGAATGACCCAAACATCAGAACACATCCCTCTTTTACAATGCGACGCAACCCAATCGGCTGCACTATTCGCTTGACGAGGAACCCACCGCCAGTTGAGCGAGCGAAACTGAGAAGATATGTTCCGAATTTGGATGAGCAAGGGAAAAATGGTCCAATTGGCTTTCTTGAAATCATTTTTTAAGCTTCTGATAAGCTCCAACGAGTCGGATTCAACAACCACATTGCTAAAGTTGTTATCCTTTGTTGAACAGACGGCAAGAAGAGCTGCCTTAGCCTCAGTTTGAAGAGCGGATGAAGATAGGCAAGGGGTGGAAACTCCATTAATAATAGTCCCGTTGGATGAGCGGAAGACAACTCCCAATCCAGACTGAAGAGTATTGCTTGACCAAGCACCATCAAAATTTACCTTGATAACTCCAATAGGGGGGGCTCCCAAAATTGGGGATGAGAGACAACCAAAGTCGGCAAAGGAGGACGGGAACCCTCTTGAGATACATTTACCTTGAAAAACTCTGCCGCAGCCCGAGAAGCTTTCTCGGCCGTAAACTCCGGAGAAGGAACTGAACCATGAAAAATACAATTACATCTAGATTTCCAAATCTCCCAACATATGAAGGATGCCGCGGTATAAACCCAAGATTATGAATCAGTATTATAGCCCACAGTCCTCTTAAGCGCTGACCACCACTCATCAAAAGTAGTGATGCTTGACCGACCTAATCTGTAATTTAGGGAGCTAGCAAACCAAACCCCAATCGTCCATGGGCAGAGAAAAAGGACATGCTCCGTCGACTCAGGGAATTCTTTACATAAAGGACACAAAGGATTTTGGACAACCCTTATATTGAATAGGGCTAGCATCGTAGGTAAACAATTAGTAGACACACGCCAAAGAAATAATTTGATCTTGGGCAAGGATTTAATGCTCCACAACATCTTCCAGTAATCATGCCCAGCTTGGTGAGAACTCTGAGATTTGCCTCTACATAAAACTAGCTCCCTCGCCCTGGGGATATAAGAAATGTTATAACCAGATTTCACCGAATAAGCCCCATTTCTCGTATGAGGCCAGATTAGACGATCAGGATCATTCCCATCCCGAATACAGGTTACAACAAGGCTTCGGATATCCGTAGGAGGAAGAAAACGGTTGATTTGGCTAGTATCCCACGTACGAGAAACTGGGTAAATGATGTCTTTCACCAATAAAGGGGCAGACTCGGGGACCGGGGTAGTGGGATGAAGCAAACCATCATCAGCATCCATGATCCATTTATCTTTCCAAATACTTACAACAGCACCATTCCCAATCTGCCATCGAGCACCCTGAATGATGATAGCTTGACCCTCAAGAAGACTACTCCAAGCCCATGAAGCACGAGATCCCTTTGTTGCAGATAGAGCATCCACATTCGGAAAGTATCGACCCTTTAAAACTTTTGCCCAAAATGATTCCGGTTCTTGGGTAAGACGCCAAAACTGTTTAACAAGCAGAGCCTTATTGAAACCTGAAAAGCTTCGAAAACCAAGGCCACCAACTGCTTTTGGAAGGCAAATGGTTTCCCAGCTCCTTCAATGGATCCGACTCTCATCCTCTTTTTTACCCCACCAGAAGTTTGCGATGAGAGCGTCCAGTTCCCTGCATAAAGTTAGAGGAAATAAAAAACAGTTCATTGGGTACGTAGGAACCGCATAAGCCACTGCTTTTATAAGAACTTCACGACCTGCTTGAGATAGAGAATTTATCTTCCATGATTGAATTTTCTGTTGAATCCGGCTTTTGACATAGGCTAGAGCTTCGGTCTTCGACCTACCCCAAACAGTAGGCAAACCAAGATATTTCCCGGGGTCCGGGGATTCCGACATATTTAAAATAGTGTCAATCTCCTCTCTAATAGGTTGAGGAGTGTTTGCAGAGAAGAACATGAAGGATTTATCATAGTTGATCTTTTGTTCAGAAGCTTCACAATAGGAATTGAGGATGTGGATAAAAGCACTGCAAATTTGAGAAGTTGCCTTCAGGAAAAATAAGGAGTCATCTGCAAATAATAGGTGGGAAATGATAGGCCCTCCTCTGGATAAAGATACACTCTGGATGACATTCTCACTACAAGCTGCTGATATCCGGGTAGACAAAGCCTCAGTAACAAAGAGGAAAAGATAAAGGGATAGGGGATCCCCTTGTCTGATGCCACTAGAAGGCTTGAATCTATCACCTACCCTCCCGTTGAGAGAGATCGAAAACGAAACTGACTGAACACAGGATATGATTAGGAAAATCAACCGACTGTGAAAACCCATCATGACTTCTTCCAGGAAATTCCACTCAACTCTATCATAAGCTTTATTCATGTCAACCTTAAGCCCCACCTCATAATTCCTCTTAGATTTCTTATTCTTCAGATAGTGACAAGTTTCATGGGCTATAAGAATATTATCCTGGATTTGCCGGTTCGGCACGAAAGCACCCTGATGGTGAGAGATAATAGAAGAAAGAAAAGGTTTTATACGGTTGGCTAGAATTTTGGACAGGATCTTATAAGAATAGTTACATAGGCTAATAGGACGGAACTGGGAGACAGACTCTGGGTTGGGGCTTTTTGGGATAAGCACAATGTTTGTGTGGTTTATCACAGGGGAGAGGAGACCATGTTGAAAGAATTCCGAAGCAGCTCCATTGATAACGTCATTGATGGATTGCCAGTAATTGTGATAGAACATCCCTTGAAAACCGTCCGGCCCAGGAGCTTTTGATCCCCTTATCTGCATACAAGCATCTTTGACTTCATCCATGGAAATGGGTTTGGAAAGAGATGTGTTCATATCTGCCGTTACTACCTTTTGTATGCCACTTAAAGCCTCCCACGAGTCCTTAGGACCATCCGAAGTGAAAAGAGATATAAAACGTCTTTCAAACTAATTTCGGATATCCCCCTCATTCTCAATCCAAGTATCATCATCCCTCTTAATCTTAATAACTTTATTACATTGTCTTCTTTGAATTGTAGAACGATGAAAGAAAGATGTATTTGAATCCCCTTCTCTTAGCCACGTAATTCTGGATCGTTGTAACCAATATCTTTCCTCATTCCTCCAAAGTTCACCCAGCTGACTCTCAATTCTTCTTTTTTTTGAAATTCGAAGGGCCTGGTCCTGGATATCATTGATCTTTTCAAGAGCTGCCAGATGCTTGTTTATTTCTTTACGGTTATTTTTAAACTTGGAGTTGCTCCACTTAGTCAGTGCACTTCTACAACAATTAAGTTTAAATAACCACCGCGAAGAAAAGGAACCATGACAATTTTCATTCCAAGCATTTGAAATTACAGAAGCACATTCAGAATCAGTAGTCCAATAGGCTTCAAATTTGAAAGGTTTTGGGGAGGATACAAAATGAGGGGAAGTATTGATGATAAGGGGACGATGATCGGAACCTAAGAGGGGCTTGTGGGAAACACAAGTATTCGGCTAGTGCTCCATCCAGAGGTTGTTAACCAGAGCCTTGTCTAGTCTTTCTTCGATCGGACCCCAATCCTCCCAATCGCGTTCCCAAGTGAAAGTTGGTCCCGAGAACCCCAGATCGATCAGCTCATTCCGTTGCATAAATTCTTTTAGGAATCTCCTTCGTCCTACCTCCCACGCTCTTCCTCCTCGTTTTTCATGCGGCCAAACTAATTCATTGAAGTCCCCCGCACACATCTAAGGAAGACTATCAGCTGCAAACGATCTAATGCGCTTTTCCCAAAAAGTTCCTTTATTATCCGCTCGGGGGGGACCATACATCCATGTAATACGAATCACTGATCCTGAAACAAATTCTTGAACACAAGTGTCAATGGCATTAACTGAAGAGAAAAGAATTTGAACCTCTAGGTTATCTTTCCACCAGAGGCAGAGACCCCCAGACTGGCCGATGGCTTCCACAAAAAACCCATGTTGATATCCCATTGATCGCCGGAGAGTTTCAATTCCATTGCTTCTAGCTTTCGTTTCCGAAAGGAAAATAATGGATGGCTTATTTAGGCGGATTAGATCCCGCAGAGCGTCAATTGTCGAGTCCTGCCCAATTCCTCGACAGTTCCAAGCTAGAAAGATCATGGCTGACCTGGGGCTGTACTAGGCCAGCCACCACCACCTGGAAGATTATCAGGATCCTCCGCAACTTTGTCTGTAACTTCCTCCACTTCAATTAGGATAGGATCCCCAATTCCATCTTCAAGGATAATATTCTCTGAAGTTTCCTTGCCAAGAGTAATCTTTTCCGCCATGTTAATTTGCATTTCCACCCGTTGATCTCCCTGCTGGGAACGAGTGACCATTCGACGAGCTGCTGTGCTAGCATAGTTTCCTGTGTTTCTTTGCCCGTGCCCCGTAGCTTTGGCCAGAGAACTGTTGGAAGCTTTATCTCCCAGTCCTTGCAATCCCCCTTCTGTAACTTGGGATGGTACACAAGTAGTCTTAGATTTTTTGTGGGGTTGCAAAGATACCTCAGAATCAGAGAAAGTTACCCTTTTTTGTTTCCCCAGAGTAGTATTAGATAAATCAGGGTCCTGAGGATTTAGCACAATTCCCCCCACTCTCCTGTATTTTAGTTTGAGCGGTTTCCTCCCAGGGAAAAACGGCCCATCCTTGGGTTTAGATACAGTACTGGTGTTGGATTATGGGCTTTCAAAGTTGGGCTCGGTGAGAGGGTCCAACAAAATAGATATGGGGGTGTTTTTTGGTTGATAGGTGGGCCATGGGTGGCTGGTGGTGTTGAAAGGATTCTCACGTGGGAAATAATGCGTGGGATGACTTAGAAAGAGAAAGTTTTATTGCAGAGAGTGGGAAGGGGATAGTTTGAAAGTCAATTCGGTGTTGGGTGTCTCAACAGCTGCATTAACCATGGAGAAGGGGACATTTCTAGCATCAAAAGCGGGTAGGTTGGAAGAAGAAGTACCTTCTGTCAGACTGGTAGTCTTGGGTTGAATTGATGTGACATTCCCACCGCCACTTTGTGTGGTTTCAAGAGTCCTATCTTGTCTACTGGAAAAGGGTGTCAGAGAGATTGACTCCCCCTAGCTCCAGCTGTCCATCTTCGATTTCCCTCATCAATGTTGATCGGCGGCCGGGGAACAGTCATCATCAAAGCACGGGGCTGACAGATGGGATTCACGAAGGTCCAACCACCGTATCGGTTTCCCCTCTCTGGATGAGGATCAGGGGCGAATGAACACCCATAATTAATATGCCCTAGCCTGCCACAATTAAAACAGAGGATATGAGATCTTTGGGTTTCATAATAGAATTCAACCCTGGACGACTTCCCTTCTTCTCTAGCCAGCCAACATCCTGAAGGGATGGGCTTCCTGGCATCTAGTTGCAGACGGATGCGGAGGAATCCCCGAACACCATCAGGGCATTTAAATGGATCTTCCACCTGTAACACCTCTCCATAAGCCTCCCCAATGGATTTTGCATTTTCCACAGAATATTGTCCCAGAGGAACACCATGAAGCTGGACCCAGTACACTACTCGATGTGATGAGATCTCTTCAAAAGCTTGATCCTTCGGCCATAGTTGGGCAGTACAGCAGAAACCCGCGACATTCCATGGGCCCCCTTCTAAGATCTTGGAAGCGGTAGTTTGATCCGGAACGGTAATGGCAAAAGCAGTATCTGATTTTGTTGAGACTCGGACTTCTCCCATATGTGTCCAAGCCTTCTTTAGGAGACCAACAGAGGCTCCACGATTCGGTGGCTTATCTGCAAATAGGAAGGCTACCATACAAACACCTCCATTAGCATCAACAAGATCGAGATTATTTTGGAGCTTAAGAAGGATATTATTCGGATCTATGGTATCGATGTCCATAATCGAAGCTGAGATAGATGTCCAGGACCAAAGGGTGTGATGGGGTTTCCAGAATGGTGGTGGATTGAAGTATTGGGTTAAAAATAGACATATTGGTTCTAAGTTTGGATGGTTATATAGCTTTGAAGAGTGCTCGCTGGTAGAGTAACAGGTACAGGATTCGAGGGCAAGATCTCTAGCAATTAAATCTCTTGTGGGATAGATGGATATGGTGAGTAAATGCGTGATAGGTTGTGGTTGCTCCCTAGATTGATGTTTGAAAGACTGATCTGAACTGGAGATAGATAGAAAGGATCTGTACATAGTATAGAGCACTTGAAAGCTATAGATTTGGAGAATCCTTTTGGAGTTAATTTGGGCTGGTATAACAGGGCAGATTCTGGGGATAAATGGCATGGGGAGGATAGAAAGAAACTGGGGAGGACTAGGGCTGCGAGAGGACAGATCGAAAGAAGGAAGAGATAGAGAAGACGGATGAGACTAGCTCAGAAAAGCTCTCACCGGGGAGAGAAAAAAAAGAGACTAAAAACAAGCTAAACTTTGAGCGCATCATTTAATAGACGGTGATTAAGTTGTAAAGAAGCAGACATATTGCCCGAACTAATAGCATTTTATTTTCTTTTATATACGAAGTTATATTTTAGACCAGGCCCGAAATCTTGCAAGGGGGCCTGCTAAACATCCGAGCGGGCCCGACTCCCCATATATGGCTTCTGCTTCATTTGCACCATGCATACTTCTCATCCAATTCATATATCCCATTTGTAATCAAATTTTTGCAAGCCATTTCCCAAATTAGAAGGCCACTGATATCAAACATTGGTGAATGAAAAGTTCGAAAAGGCACCGAATTTCATTAGTGTGCTTAGAAGGGTATCCTATAGGATGTTTTGTTGTAGTACTGTAATCAGGAAATACACGCTTTACAAAAACTGAGATTTACAAAGCTGGTACTGATCACTTTTCTCCTAAATAATTTCTCATCCATAGATGATGAGCAGCACTGTAGTTGGTAGAGAACAAGAAATAAAAATATGGGTGTATATATACTGTAGTTGGTGCTGTAGCAACTCAATTCAATTACTTTTCCCAGTTTCTCCTCATCTCTATTAAAATTTGTGGAAAATCTAACAAGGGTTTCTTTCTTAAACTAAGTTACTATATAAAAAAAAAACATCAATGAGAGCAATAAACAGACTGTCAACAGGTTGCATTCATAGACCATCCACTTTTGTATAATTTTGCAATCAAAGAAATCAGAAAAGGTGGTTGGGTGTACCTTCTGTAAAGATTGAAGAACACAAAGGTTTTACAGTAAAGCTTTGAAGAAATGAAGAACACAGAGAAGGATGAATCTCAGAAAATGCAGAGAGAAAGAGATCTTTTCTTATTGATCAAGTTACTTACAATACAAGAGAGAATCGGTTTTATATGAGTTATTACAAAGCTTGCTCACTAAGGTACAGTAAAAGATAAGATCCTTATTGCAAGATCATTTAAGATTCTAATCTTAACTAACTCATAACAGCTCACAACCAACTTGTCTAACAACCTCGTTAATCTAATGACAAGTGGCATCTTATGAGCCTTTGATTTCATCACTCTTACACCATCAAAATCAAAATATCGTTTTGCCTTGCATTATTGCATTATTCCACTATGAAGCTCCCAAAATGTTGAATTTGTGAAAATGAAAGAAACGTAACAGCTAGATGACCAAAATTGTGAGACTGCATTGTTCTGCTTAACAACAACTGACATTAATTAACACAAGGACCTACGAAGTCCATCAAACTGATATGGAAAAGATCTTTAATAGAATGATCACAATGAGAAATTCATTCTCAGTGCACAGTAAGATTAAGAGAGAATGAAATGCAATCAAGTATCAGCAATGGAGCTAATAAGATATCAGAAAAAAAGATAGAAACGTAAACAGAAAATTGTAAGTGATACATATAGCTTAGTTGTAACCGTGGTTTCTTGCAGCCCTTTTTTATTAAAGCATCTAATTGTTTCTGTAAAGATTTCAACAACTTATCGACACATGAGTCGTTATCAGTATCCTTGAGGCTCTTCCGTACATGATATAAACATGAAGAGTTCTTCGTGGTAGCTGCATATCCTGCACATGCAATATTGACCTGTAAATATTCATGACCACTAATGGTCAAAGTAGTATAGTACCTCAATTGGTCTTACACATGGCCCCAAAAGCCAATTCAACAATCAGCTTGACAGATAGGACGACACGTAATAGATGGTTTTATCCAAACAGACTTTTTATTTATTTTTTAAAATGAGATGAATCAAACCTCTTCGTTTGCAAGTTTGCAACAATTTGAAATCTAATTAAAAGAAATAATCCATCAGATGTATTATTTTATATTAGCAACCATTGAAATCCAAACCCCATCGCACAATCAACATTCAATTTGGTGTTGAAGAAAGAAAACAATGAATCACCCTCTCGCGATTGAATTAGGACTTTCATCTCCTTTTTTTTTTTAATTTTTTTCACATTCACAAGAATTGAAATCAACCTAATGTCCAGTACGTTGTGAAAGGGAGAGAGAACTTTTAAACTACTCTAACCTAAGGACAGAGAAATTTAAATTTGAGTCTAAAAGTGTATGTACACTGCATAGTTTTGGAAATATTATTTTCTACTAAAAAACACACACACAAACTATATATATTATGACAATTTTTGGCTCCATACATTTAAGGAGCCATGCATCCTTCCTCGAATGAAAATGTGGCAACATTTTATTGTATAAATTTCATAATCAGGATTGGTTTTTTTTGTTTTTTAATCATCATCTAAATATCATCTCCAAAAAAATTTATTCAATTTAAAAATTGTTTAGTCATTCATAAGTGTCGGATAAATCTAAAAATGGTCTTTAAATAATGATAATTAAGAATGGATGCGATTATCTCGTGTCATCATATATGGAGAAGTAGCTTGATGTAAATACAAATTGGATTATTTCAATAAAATAGAATAATGGAGAGACTTTCAATAAAGGTTATTTGTTGTTGCGTATCACGAAAATTGAGGTATTTGATTTTTGATTTCGTTCGAGTTAATGTAGCTTTGATTTCTCATGTCAGTTTTGAGCCGATATAACACATATATCGTTCAAGTTAATTGTAGCTTTGGTTTCTCATGTCAATAAACTACAATTATCATCGTATTCATGCTATTTTTTTTTCCACTTCACGCTAATCCATATCTTTTAGGTCCGTGTTCTGCCACACAATAAGAGGAGATTTGCACCGAATTAAGGATATTAGAAATAGCTGCATGTGAGAATTGATAAATCAATCAAAAATCTCATCATTTCACTATGCATATTCGGTTTAATATCCTCGAAATATATACATAATGCTGCCTGAATAGGATGGCTGCTTCTTGTAATTGTATATTTTAATACTCTTGCGTACACCATGATGAAGAACTGTAGGACTGTACATAGTCCGTGTTTTTAAAATGAAAGCTTAATTTTATTGAGGATCCAACAACCAACAAATTAACAAAAGAATGAATATATCGATTACAGAGAGATCTGTGATATCCCAGCAGGGATTTATTCGAACACAAACAAATATTAAAAGATGGAGTATATGGTGGCCATTTGCCCCCATACCCTTGAACTATCCATAATTTATTACAATTTACATTTCCAGACAATATAATTTAAAGAATAATGACTTGTCATCGTCTTAGGGTAACAATTAATCAGTAAGTATTTTCAGCATGCCCGTTGGTTGACCCTGCTTGGCGCCTCCTCTTCTCTTCCGACAGTAGTTTAGCAAACCTGAAAATTATAGTAATTAAGTTACAATTTTTCACTAATCACCAATTACATATATAAATCTTTTGGTTTAATGATAAATATTTTACCTTATAAGAGCCTCTGCATTTGTCTCATGCTTAGTAGCCTCAAACCTGCCACTGTCCAAATTAACCCGAGAAACTGGTTTTTTCAATAGCCCTTCACCAACTTTCACAAGATTGGTCAAATTCTTCTTTGTGGCTTTATCCACAGAAGTTATTGTCCCACGAAGGGTATCATCCTACGTTTGGTATCAGAAATGATGTCAGTTTTTTGTGTCTAAACAACATTATTCTAAAAAAGTTATACTGATGAATCTATGGATAAATGCATTTCGGATGACGAGTTCAGTACCTGAATTCTAAGATAATTTTCTTCAGAATGAAGGGCTTGGAAAGCTGCAGAAAGGTGAAGATCAACCATATCGGCGCCTGCTTGACTGAATATATTAATGATTGGGGTGGAGCCACCGCTGGTTAACCAATTCAACAGGCCCCATTTCGCTGCAGAGCGTGCTTGGTATTTCATTTCAGCTTTTGATGAACCAGTTCCTAATGATATCACTAGAAATCTCCCATAGTCCATAGGTTTCACAGGAAAGACGTCTGGATTCGCCTTCCTTATTTCATTTGTAACTTCACAAAGAGCAAGTGAAGTCTGCAAGGACAAAATGTTTTAAGTGCTTTTATTTTTTTTATAATCCCGAAGTTTACTTTTAAAATCAATGGTATAAATTGACAATATGGTAATATAACTCCTCCTATCACATATACCGGATTATTTGCAGCCATTCCGCCATCTATAAGGTTGAATTCCCTAGTTTTGCCTGCAGCGTTCTTGGTTTCAAAATAATGAGCTGGAAGATAAGTTGGTGCCGCTGAGGTTCCAATGCATATGTCAGAGAGTAAGGCATCGTATGATGGCTTCTTTTTCACCTGCCAACAAAAATAAGCACATCATATTATATTACAACATATATGAGTAATTTGCTTAAATAATTTTTAGTCGTGAACAACTTTTACAATATTTTGACGTATAGAATATTCTGGAATATACTAAAAATTTTCGAATTAGTTAATATACCAAAGACGGTGAATTACCTTAAAGTTGGAGAAGATAGCTGGCTGGAGATTCTTGATGTCAAATGTGGGAATTACAACATTAGTCAATGTGTCGTGCAGTTTTTTGTTGCCCAGCCTTTCCCTAATCAAGCGATGCAAATATTTGCCATTGTATTTTGGTCCTGCTAGAGCTTTGATAATCTTTGTCGTATTAGGAAAAATTGGCCAACTGTCGTTTAAACCATTAGAGAAAAAATTATTATGAATATCCAAAATATAAAAAATTAATTAAGTGGACATAACTAACATGTAATTAATTAAGCATGCATTACGTGTTTTGGGGGAAGATTTTAGGGCCTTGATTAATGTAGAAGTCTATAACATCTTTGGCAGCGAACAGTGGGCGGTTATTCTCGTTTGGGGCTGCGAGCATAGCAGTCACAAGACCACCTGTGCTTGTTCCTGCAATCACATCAAAATAGTCCGCGATTCTTGCATCTTCACCATCCAGCTTCTGCAGTATCACCAATGACATTAATCTTATTAGTACTTAATTGGGAAAATAAATCACTTAAAAGTACTATTATAACACAGATGGTAAAGTACTTATATATATTGAGAGAAAGTCTTATATACCCGAAGCTCAGATTCGAGGAAAGCAAGAATGGTTGCCGGAATGAGGCCTCTTATTCCGCCCCCATCGATACTGAGAATTGTGACTATCTTTCCAAAGACTGTGGGGGGCTCTACTCTACCGCTTCTTTCCATCAGATAAGTTAGAGAGAGAGAGAGAGAGAGAGAGAGAGAGAGAGAGAGAGAGAGAGATTTCTGAGTTGTGCTTTGAGAGTAGTAGTCTTGGTATTTATAACGCCAGCTTTCGCGTATGCGTGTTTCTGCATGGTAACCCATCTTCCGGGAAATATGCATGCAAACTCCCCTTAGATAAATTTCCAACGTGTGGATAATAACCCATGCTGAATTGCTGACCCGGTCCTTCAGAAATTAGGCGAATTAATTAATTATAGCTGTATTTAATTGACTATTTTAACTGTAGAAGTCGGACTGATGATTAATTCTAGTCTTAATAGTATCCAAACGTAACACAACAATCCGGCAAGCTCCCATATACGATTAGAGAGATGACTGACTCCACAAGAATTGTAGAGGAATTTCCACAAAAAACTTCGTAGCTAATTCACGAGACTTTTTGCTTATGATCCAAATTATTCTTATTACAAAATATTTTAATACATAATCTCTATAAGAAAATCAATAAAATTACAATGGATAGCCAATCAATTGTAGCAAATAAATAAATGGTTTGTAATATTTTTACTGTATTAATATATTTCTGCATGCAATAAATAGACAGTTCGTAATACTTTATCGTTTTTGTAAAGTTCGATGACTAGAATCTCCTCCAAAATTTTATGCAGCCAATATCCAGCTTTATGAGGCTCTTGCGTATGTAATATATTCCTACATGCAATATTGACTTGTAATTACACATACACCTCTTGAGATTTTTTGAGTTTTCACAAAACCCTCTCAAATTTTGAAAGTAACAGAAATACCCCTTGATGTTTCAAAATCATTTCACGAACCCCTTCCGTTAGGGTTTCGTAGTTTTATGCTGACATCAGCATAAAATAATTTTAAAATTAACCTTGTATAGCTATTCCAGTTAAGAATAAGATATCCCACACCTATAACAAAAAACCCGAATTCACCCATCTCTTAAGTTGAAGACTACCCTCTCATACGCTCGGCACTTCTTCGAATGGTTCATCCATACAGTGTATGGTTTGGTGATGAATTTGTGTTTCCCAGCTCAGCTTTCTCTTTTGAGATTTAGGTTTGCTTTGCTTTATGAGGTTAAGCTTAATTTGTTAGTTTTTGCTTCTATATGTGGAGTTTTGGGTTCGAAATTGATGGGTCTTTTTTTTTTCTTTTTTTTTTTTGAGATATTTGTTTGCTTTGCGTTATGATTTTTACTTAATTTTGTGTTTCTTGTGCAATTAAGCTTTTTTTTTTTTTTTAGATTCAATTTTTTTATAACAAGAGTGAAGCATGAGGGTTAAAAAGTCAGAACATTGGCACTTTTCAGGTTTATAGGTTGGTTTTCAATTTCTGGATTTAAAGCGGACCGACTTTTATATTTTGAGGTTTACTTTATGAAGAAAATAAAAATGAACGTTGCCTTCTCAAGTATTTCTTCATAACTATCTTGATGTGTTTGCATGTGGTCAAATATTCTAGTAAGTAGGTGTTTTTCTTTTTTTTGTGAAATAGTGAGTAGGTGTTGGGTTTTCACTTATGTGTCCCCGGTTCGAAACTTCTCATCTCCTAAATTATTGTAATAGTTTCGAACTCTCCCCCTTCCTTTTAACAATAAGAAAATTTTAAAAATAAATAAATAACCTGATGCGTCTGCTATGAGGTGTAAATATAGTTCCTTGAGAAACTTTGCTTATTTTTTCCAATATTCAACTGATCATGGATGTATATGTGGCTGCAACAAGATTTTGTCTCGACCGTTGCCAAGATCTTTTAATTATCATTAGGTTTATGGTGTGCGCGTCAAACAATCTTGTTCGTTTTTCAACTAATTATGCTGATCATAGAGTTTTAGTTGATTGAGTTTTATTTTGACTGATGCAAAGGTCTTTTCATTTGCGTGCTTAATCATGCCTTTCGGATTATGATGCATAGTTTGATCTTTATCTGTAACTGTTGGGTGACATAACATTGCAGAATTCTTCAAGTTTTTGGCGATTATGTGCAGTGATTTCAACGAAAAAAATATTATTAGTGTTTTTATATAATAAGCATCGTCTAATCAAAACTTGTAGGCAAACACTGTTTAAGTCCGTAACAGGGTTTATACGTAATTAAACCGGCATATATAGCCTCATGCATAAATGGGAACAATTATAGAGAAATGTTAAGGAGACTCTTGACTTTTCGTGGACTTTTTTGCTACCTTACAGTCAATCACTGTGCTAACATTTTAAAATATTGCGAGAAACATGAGATAACAGAAAATTCATAAGAAGAGTTTCACTTTTGAGAGTTTTATAAGCTTTTCTCATAATTATATATTGGATTTATTCAATGTCATGCTGCCGTATTTTATTAATTCAGTTCAAAAAACAGAAAAAGCGATTGACTTTATTCGATGTCAACCAATTGGTCTTTATATATGGCAGTAGCCAATTCAACAATATGAGGTTGACAGATAGGATAATATGTAACTTTATCCAATCGTACTTCAAATTCTTCTTTTTAAAAAGTGAGATGAATAGTCATCTCTTAGTTTGCAAATAATTAGACTCTTAACACGTGCCTTTAAAAAACAAACCAAAACAGCCAGATGTTGGATTAAATCAAACTGTTGAAATAATCCAAACCCTAAGGAATAATCAACCTTTCAATTCGGGGTTTGGAATAAAAGGAACGAACGAATTAATCTGTCGCAATTGAAGGATACTTTCTTCCTTATTCTAAACTTAGTTTTGGTTTAAATCAATTAGGGTGGACATGAAGGTGCTTCTTAGTGGGGGGACAAATTCTTTCTTCCACACAAGAAGAACTTCGAGTTGCGTCATCTGTCTAATAAGGGTGTGTTTGTAACACATGATAATTTCATACTAGATTAACTTCAAAAACTAAGCTGGATTGATTTAGACTAAACTAAATTAGATTGACATAGTAAAGCATTTAATATAGTATCGAATTAAAAAGTACAGTAATAAAAATCAAAGAAAAAAGGACCCAATTTGAACAATCACAACAAATTAATTCCATACAACATCATAAATTATCTAAATTGGGGAAATCACTATGTAGAATATATCAATGAAAATCAAAATCGGGTTTTAATGGGATGCAAATTAGCCGTATCTAGTGCTTGGTTAGGCGCATCCTGATTAGGAATGGACAATGGTTATGACGCACAGGTAATCGCAGTTACTTACCCATAACTGTTTATACTCATACCAGCATAACCATTTACCCGTTGGGTAATTGCTTAAACGGTTATACACATACCCATAACCGTTTATAAATGGTTAACCACACTCATAACCGCGTATCTATTAAACCCTAACCGTATACCCGTTTACCCATTTTTTAACCCATTTACCCCTTTTTCTCCTATTTACATGTTTTTTTGAACCGTAACCGTATACAACTCCAATAATTGAAATAATAATTTACGAACGATATTTTTAACTGTTATCAATCAAGGTAATATGATATATTTGCTAAAAATTGATTTGTTACTAACAAAATACCTCTCATTACTTGAGCAAGCATATTGGAAAGAAAATTCATGTATTTCAGACATATTTTTCTTCTATACCCAAGCAAGTATTCAATTATAACATTCATACGATTACAAAGTAAAGCTTCTAAAACTCAAGATAGTCATTATCTTAGGTTGAGGATATCATAATCAATATGCACCAGGACTGGATGTTATAAGCACCAGCACTGGAATCAATAAGCATTAGCACTAGATGTTATTATTGAAATTGATGTTATAATCAACATGCAATTTCTATGGAAAGTGAATGTTTTGATTTAGCTTAGCTTAGGTTTTTAATTTTTTAATTTTATGTATATATTAAAATAAACGGTAAATGGGTACCCGTTTATAACTGTAGTTAATACCCATAACCACCCATATAGATTTCACGGGTAAACGGTTACCCATAATTGTAACCGTGAAATTCGAACGGGTAACTGCGGTTACCCATAATCGATGGGTATTTGCCCATCCCTACTCCTAATATCCCTGGTCTTCTTGGGGAGTCGCCTCTTGATGGCCCTAGTCTTCTTGGTGAGTCGCCTTATGCCCTTGGCACATCACTGTCAACACAACATCTTAATGAAAAGCCTCACCAGACTGACCGAAAGAGATTCATAAGAAATTAGATCGACCCGAAGAGATTTCAGAAGAAATTAGACCGACCCAGAAAGATTTTAGAAGAAATTAAACCGACCCAAAGAGGTTTCAGAACAAATTAAACGAGGAAGATGAGAATTTAGCAGATTGTACCAGTTGTTGGAATTGGGTTGCAGCGGTGGGTTGGGGAAGCAAAGCAGCGCAGCTTGCCAAAGCAGACAAAGCAAAAGAAGCAATTGGTATGAGGACGATGGAAGCAAAGCAGGTGTTAGGAGATGGGATTAGCAATCTTCTCCTTTCGGAGGGTCTCGCTAAGAACATCTAGCGAATGATTTTGTTGGCATGAGTTGCACTTAGCCTCATTAAAGTTAGTCTCCTTTTGCACCAAACACGGACTAATAAGTCAATCTACTCTAATGAAACTTAAGGATGCCAAACAAACGCGCCCTAAGTGTTAGCCACGTATTATCTAATAGATAATTATCTGTCTTGAGGTAGACCTAAGTATGTCACATTTTGAATAGACTGATGCACACTACTAAACATACTAATACTATTCTCAACTTACATAAGGATAACACGTGATTGATAGACTAAGTATTCTTTTCGAAATTGCCACTTTACTCCAAAAGTCTGCCTTTACAGAGTGAATAGAAAAGTATGAAAGGATAATACGAGATTGATTTTTGGGCTGCTAGAGCAATTGCCTTTTTAGAGTGAATTGTAAAAGCGATTGCTTCTCATCACCATTACCCTTCCTCAACAGGTAGGATAGCACTAATGTGGGAGACAAAAATGTAAAAGCATGAATAGATTTCAAATTTTTACACCAAAATTGCCTTCTCAATTTTGAACGATGAAAGGTAATTTATTTTTATACTGATGTGTTTTAATAATTAATTATTTAAAAAAAACTGTTATTAGCACTCAAAAAATCTCATTTACACTCCTCACAAATGTATTTTTCTTTCTAATTATACAAAGTTTAGAGTGCAAAATGAGATTTTTGGAGTGCCAGTAACAATTCCCAATTTTAATTCCGAATATGTTAACACTTTATTTGAGTTCAGGTTTATTTTTTTCATTCGATTCTTGATGGTAAACACTTGGTACAGGCCTATTTATTTAGGCATGTTCACTTACCAAGTTATCGGAATAAGGATATGGAGAATTTGGTATGAAATAAACAATCACATGTTAATCTCATTTCTCATTGATTTTTTCACTTTTTAGGTAGGAGAATACCCAGATGCATTTATGTTTTCCATTTTTTTTTTGTTGGAAAACTGGATAATACCATAACCAGAGCCAAATCCAGAGAAGTACAGAAAGCCATCTCGGGCCAACAAGAAACAACAACGAGAAATAGGTAAAGCTACGACATGAAGACATTCTCCTGTCACCCATAGCTCGTTATACAAAAAACTATGAATGAGGGCAAGGGAGACCATCCTTGTTAAGTACATGAAAAAACGAAGATGGGGGTCGATGGACCCAGACAAAGTTGCACATCTCCGCTTCAGCATGTGACGCCACAAAATCCGCTGCTCCATTGGCTGATCTTGGAACCCAAGACCAGTCACATGATCTGAAACTCGCAGCAACCCTGCGAATTTCCACCAAGATTGGGAACACCTCCCAATTACTCAGTTCAATATTTCCCATTAGCCAAGTGATAATCTCCTTCGAATCCGACTCCACCATAACTCGTTCAAAACCTCGCTGCCCAACCACCATACAACCCTCCAAAATCCCCTTCGCCTCAGCCATCATCGCAGAGGGTGCCCAGATTTCTCTTCTATTTATCACTAAGCAACGGGAAGCATAATCACAAATTACTGCACCGACCTGGCAACCCCCGTTCACCCCCTTCTAGTTAGCATCCACATTTACCTTGACCGCCCCATCCACTGGCGGAGACCAACACTGCTACAAAATCATTTATCAGTGTTGCTATGATAACCGACAAAAAACATATATTACTGTTGGATATTAAGCAAAATCCGACAGAAAATGGATGCAGTGGCGAATATACTAAGCGACAAAATTGCCAGCGTCAGGAAATTAATTTTTCGACAGCAAATACTCTAAAACCGACAGAACTTGTGTCGGATATATACGACAATAAATACTAAACTATTGTCGGATATTATCAATTAATGTCATTCCTGACCACCAGGAAATTAAAAATACTATCGGATTCACATCAACTTCCTGTAGGTCCTAACCGACAAAAAAATTAAAAAATAAAATAAAATCTACTATTGTCCGTCGGTCACAACCGACAGAAAAATATTAATAATTAAATCAGGGAATTGGGTAGGAAACGGTAATACTTCGCGAAAAGAAGTCTCTTCCACGCCAACCCTTGTATGCAAATTTTCATTGTCAAGTACACGATCATCCAAATCAGGTATGACATAATCATCAAGTGCATCATTATCCTCCAATACGTCAAATAAATCTCTCGGCTGCGTTCGAACAACAACATGCCAATCTTTTTCAATTGTGTCCTCCACATAAAATGCTTGTGAAGCTAATATGAAAGGATCATCTTTAAATCTCAATCGATTGAAGTTTACTAAAGTAAATCCATATCGATTGGTCTTCATACCTCTTGGACTTTCACTATTAACCCATTCGCACTTAAACAACATCACAGCTCGACCCCTATCTCCTACTTCGGTAGGGCCACAATATCTAACCTCAAACATGTCTATGACTCTGCCATAACAATTCACTTACCCAATTGCACCAGGGACATTTGCAGGTACAAAGACACCACAATTTTGATTCTTATGCTTATTGTCCACAGATTTTGTATGAAATTTGAACCCATGAATAATGTGACTTTTATATTTCGTCACAACCCTACTAGGATAATTGGCTAGCCAACGCAAGTCTTCAGATATCAAGATGTCATTAGCATGACATCTTGAATTAATTTGTAATAAGTAAAAGGATAAAAGTTGACACGACAAATATAAACACGTCATAATTAAAATGTAAAAAAAAAAGTAATAATGTGACTATTATATTAACTCACATGTTGCTTAAACCATTCTGGAAATTCCTTATTGCTTAGCTCCTTGATTTGTCGCACAGTCACCCTTGCTCAATGATGTTGATTTTTAAAGAATTCCTCATGTTGCCTAGCCAATCAGGTCCAAATATGCTTAACTAATTTTTCAAAGTAAAGAAATTGATAAAACATTAAGACGTATGACTAGATGTTCTTACCTTCTAAATGGGTTGACCTCATCACAATTTTTTAGAATGTATTTGTGGCACTCAATGTTCTTAAAATCGGCCTAGGCGGCCGCCTAGGCGCTGGGCGGTGGAGCTCTGACCCGATTTAGACCAAAACGTTCAGTTAGGCGGGGAGTACATCGGCGGCCGCCTAGGCGCCTGAGGCAGGCTAGGCGGCGCTAGGCGGCAGTCTAGGCGGGTTTGAATCTACAACATTCGATCTCGTACGTAGCAGCAGAGCCCCGGAAAATTTCTATAGCTCATCTTTGTGAAGATGAGGGAAGAGATAGTGCGAAGAGAGAGAGAGAGAGAGAGAATATGCCGGTGAATTTTTGCAGCTCGTCTCTGTGAAGATGAGGGAAGAAAAAGTGCTGCCAGCGAATTGCAGCTCATCTGTGAAGATGAGAAAAAAAGAGAGCGCAAAGAGAAAAAGAGAGAGCGCAAAGAGAAAAAGAGAGAGGCTTAAACATTTCAGACGGTTTTAATTAAGAAAGCATCTGTAGCTCGTCTGCAGAGGTGAGGTGTGGTCTCAAATCTAAGGTGAAAGGCAGATGGTTTTAATTATAAAAACCATGGACTATGATGGTTTTAACTATGAAAACCACCCAAGTGGACGGGTGATGTGAAAGAGCAGAGGTGAGGTGGACGACTTGAGTGGATGGGTTTAAAAGTTTGGGATATTTATTGTGTGTGTGTGTGTGTGTGTGTGTAAATCTTATATAAATTATAAATGGTTTTAACTATGAAAAGAAAACCACCCGAATGGATGTGTGATGTGAAAGAGCAGATGTGAGGTGGACGGTTTGAGTGGGTGGGTTTAAAAGTTTGGAATATTTATTGTGTGTGTGTGTGTGTAAATCTTATATAAATTATAAATTATTTAGATAATTTTTTTTTTCTAGGCAAACTTATCATATATGTACATAAAACATTCACATATGTATGTTCTTCCATAAGAAATAGCATATTAGTCAATAATTATTTACATTTGATATAGTAAATTTAATTAATTCATAAAATTTATAAGAAATTTACCTAAATCCGCCTAGGCCGCCTAGGCGCCTACCTAGACCCCGCCTAGCAGCCTAGGCACTAGGCGCTAGTCCATCGCCCGACTAGCGCCTAGCGTTTTTTAGAACCTTGGTGGCACTGATCAAGAACATTTAACTCGAGCTCCACATTTTCTCCTGAACCCATATAACATCCTTTAGAGTAAAAAATTGATAACCCACCAGATACTCCACGTCTAATACCATCTTCATTTCAACCTCTACGAGTGCGACGAGACTAGACATCTCTAAGATACATGAAACAAAAGGACAATCACTCATCCACCAAATATGCTTCAGCAATATAACCTTCAAGATGGCCCTTATTACGAACATAGCGCTTCAGTATTTGCATTATAATTATAATACAAAACACAAATTATTATAATTACTAATAAAAATTATCATTATAAATTAACAAATTTTATAAAGATTTGTTAATTACCGTTCAATTGGATACATCCATCTATATTGAACAGGCCCTACAATAACTGCTTCATCTGCTAAGTGAACTGGGAAGTGCATCATTACATCAAAAAATGCAGGCGGGAATATCTTCTCCAATTGACATAATGTCAAGGCAATTCTTGAATTCAATTGCTTGAAACCTTCCTCGGACTCCTTGCTACACAATTGTCTGAAAATTGCCCTCAACTCTAATAATATCATAGTAACAGATTTAGGCAAAACCGCAACTATTGCAAGCGGGAGTAACTGCTGCATTAAAACATGGCAATCGTGGCTTTTCAATCCATGTATTTTTTGTTCATTCACATGCACACATCGTGACAAATTTGATGAATATCCATCGGGAACCCGAATAGTAGACAACACTTCACAAAATGCAGTTTTTTCTTCTCTTTTCAATGTGAACAATGCTGGAGGTCGAAATGTTCTATTTCCTTCCCTACGTGGATGTTGTCCATGTCTTATGTTCAAGATTTCAAGACCTGTACGTGCAACCAATCCATCCTTAGACTTTTTATCTATATCTAACAATGTTCCCACTACATTGTCACATATATTTTTTTCAATATGCATAACATCAAGATTGTGTCTAATCAACAGAGGCCTCCAATAAGGTAGTTTATAAAAAATAGATTTTCTTCTTCCACTAACCCTTACTACTTGTACTGCTCTCAGTTCGTTTTCTGCATTGCTCAACCAAAGCATCTTTCTTTGGTTTTCCAAAAGTAAATCTCAAAGTACAAAGTTTTTCTAAGACATTGTAAACCAGCCAACTGTCTGGTGCACTACGATGCTCTCGGCGACCATTAAAAGATGTGGTTTGCCTTCGAAACCTATGATCAACAGGAAGAAAGCGTCGATGCCCCAAATAGCAAATCTTACGACTCACCGGCAAGTAAATAGATTCTTTATCATGCATGCAATGTGGACGTGCTCTATATCCATGTGTACTTCATCCTGATAACATTCCATAAGCCAGAAAATCACTTATAGTCCATTAGACGACATTCTTCATCGTAAAATTTTGGTTAGAATACACATCATAAGTAGGAGTGCCCACCTCCCACTACTTATTCAACTCATCAATCAATGGACGCATGTACACATCAATCTCTTTACCGGGATTGCACAGTCCTGGTATTAACAGAGATAACAACAAATTTGGTTGCTTCATACACATCCAGGGCGGTAAATTGTAAACTAAAAGCACCACATGCCATGTGCTATGGTCTTGCCTCATTTTTCCTAAAGGATTAAATCCATCACTGGCCAACCCTAATTGGACATTTTGAATTTCTGATCCAAACTCCAGATATAAATTATCTAAATGCTTTCATGCTGGAGAATTTGAATGATGTCTCATAAACCCATCATTATGACATTCAGTTGTGTGCCACCTCATATGTTCAGCCGTATGCTTCGACATATACAACTGCTGCAATCATGGTTTTAAAGGAAAATACCACATAACCTTAGCTGCGATTGTTTTTCTAGAGCCATCCTCTTCATTGACATTTTTATATCTTGATTCACCACAAACTGAGCATGCGGTCAACTTTGTAGTGTCTTTCCAATAGATCATGCAATTATTGGGACATGCATCAATCTTCACATACGTCATACCCAAGTCATTTATAAATTTTTTTGCCTTATAACAAGATTCAGGCAAACAATCTCCATCAGACAACATTTTTTTAATTAACTCGAGTAACATGGTGAAGATCTCGTCCGACATTCTTGCTAAACACTTGATCTGATACAATCTTACAATCGCCTCCAATTTTTTAAATTCCTTACAACCTGGGCACAAATCTTGATATACTTCTTTAAGCAACTTAAAAAAGTCTCGATCTCTTCCGAACGCCCTTCACCAGAAAAGGGTTCAGTAGACGGCCCAACATCTTCTTCTGTTAATGGTTGGACAAATACATCATTAAGAACATCATGAATACCAGTCAACCGATCTCCTATTTCAGTAGATGGCCCAACACCTTCTTCTCCAATCCCCATATTTTGCTCTCCAATGAAAGGTTCCCCGTGATGTCGCCACGAAGCATTTTTGTAATCTTTATCCATATCACACAACACAATATGTTCGACAATAGTTTTTCTAACAAAGTATATCGATTACAACATCTTTTGCAAGGACATATAAACTTATCGGGGCCAGCACCATTCACAACTGCTTGATCCAAAAACAAATTAATTCCATCTGTATACGCTTCCAAATTTCACGATATTGTCAACCAACTCTTTTCCATGTTTTACCATTGTACGAGAGCAAATATTACGTTGAAACCAAGATGCCTACAATCTTTCAATCCCTATCATATGGGTATAACTATTAGAAATTTCAATCCCTATCATGTGGGTATAACAATTGCAATTTAATTTCCAACACCACAAATTTCAATCTCTAATTAAAACTGAACAGAAAAAAAAAAAGCAATTTAATAATTACAAACCACAAATTTGTTTTGTATGTAAACCACATAACCATGTAATAATAACATAATCGCCAGCCTCGCTTGCCTCTAACCTATCTGCAAATTATGTAGCCTCTTCCTCTTCTCCAAAACCCTAATCGCCCTCCGCCAGACCCACCACCCAACAACTTCTCCCACATCCTCTGTGTTTTCCCCCATGACCCCTCTATCGCCAGCCCCTGCCTCTTTGACCCATGAACCCTAGACTGGTGCACCTCCCACCATGAATGGGCATCCAATGTTCTGAAGGTATGAGCCTCATTATTTAGTCTCTGCATCTTATGCAAGGTTGGAAGAAGAAATTTTTAAGCATTAAAAATCTCTTGCAATTCGTTAGATGTGTCATTGAAATACATATATTGATCATGATTTATCACTCCTCGATTACTTATTTTGTTGCATTCGATTGTTTTTAAGGAAAACTAATGAAAAGTTATCAAAAATTTTAGTTTTAATCAAAATGACAAAATAAATGTGTAAGTAAATAGTACCAGAAGTGACTTTTCAAGGTAACAATGTCCTTAACGTTAAAAGTGAATAATACCATAAGTGTTTCATTAAGATTCCCTTGTTTTTACCCTTTTTTGCAAGGTTTGGTTTCATCCAAGTAGAGTTCCAAATTATACAACTTTTGGGAGATGTACTAGGATTTGGATCCCATCCGGAATCAAATTGTGGGGATTCTAGGAACCCTCACATCTTAATCATTCATCATACATCGTGCGGTAAAAAAATATTTGACTTTTTTATTTAAAAATTAAACACAAATAATATCTGACGAAAACTAGCAGTACGATGTACTATGAACGACTATGATGTAAGAATCCCTATGATTCCCACAAAGAGGATCCGGAGAGGATCCTCATCCGAAGTACTGAAATTAGTGATGATTTTAGTGTTGCAAGTAATAATACGACGAACAGCTATGATGCGAGGATCCTCATCCAACTGAACTTAGTGATGATTTTAGTGTTGCATGTAATAATATCTTTACAAATTATTATAAAATTTTGAAAGTATTGCCTAACTCATAAGTTTGGTTTTATTTCACTAATGTTAGTAATTGTTTTTCATAAATTCATGTAACTCATACCAGAATGGAAAGAAAATTGAATTGCACACGTATAGCGTCTGTACCGGTTGCTAGTGTTCATTATGTTTCCCTTCTTAAACCAATGACTACTCATTCTAATTTCTTCTTATTCTAATTAAGCATACAATAAGAGAACTTCCCTTCTACACATGAGCCACATGCGCATCAGTTGATTTAAACAAATCTTGACCTTCCATTTTTTTTAAGATGAAAACGAGTCGCTAAGATTTGATTTGTTCAACTGATGTGCATGTGGCTGATGTGCAGTAGCAAAACTCTCCATACAATAATACTGACAGCAAAAAGGCTTTCACTTGGGCTTTAAGAAAATAAACAAAAATTCTGACCCAAAAAACCAGAAAAAAAAAGAAGAGAAAAAGAGGAAAACCAAGCAAAGCCCAGGCCCATCAGGCCCGGTTCCGAGGAAGAGGTTCGCATCTCCCCCAGGAAAATTCCTGTTTCTGTAGACCCTTCTTTCACTTAAAACACTTCTCCGTACAAATCGCCAAATTTCCTCCCGCCATGGAAAGCCTCCATCCCCAACACCTTCCCTCTTTTCCCCCAAACAGAAACTAATCATCTCCCACCACAATCCCCGATTCCCTAAATGTTACTCCGCCTCTGTTACACAACCCGCCGCTACTGCCACCACCTCTTCCCCCACCACCACCGTCATCACAATCCCGCCCGCTTATTTTCCTCTTCCGCTTCCAGAAACCCCGACGAGCCCCCCAACAATCTCAAGAATTCCGACCAAGTCCCGCATCCTCCGTCTGTTCTACACCGCCGCTTAAACCCTCTGTATTCTGTCCCTGGCGCTTCCTCTCTCCCTCGCACCGCCGCCATCGCGCTCTCCGGCACTCTCGCCTCCGCCCTGATCGCCTTGTACGTCGTCGTTTCGATGGACTGCGACGACAAGTCGTCGAATCCTATATATAACGGAGTACGACATGCCGTCCTCAAATCCACCGAGTCGTTCAGGAAGCTTCTCGACCACGCTAAACAGACCGGCGTCGCCGCCTCCGTTCTCTGGCACTCTCTCAGCTCCATCTTGTCCTCTGCCAACCACGAGGTCCGCTCCGGCTTCGAGCTCCGGGTCGCTGCGTTCCTTGCCGATATTGCCGCCGCCAATGCCAGCCGAAGGGCCGCCCTTGTTGGGGCTGGAGGTGGCGCCGTTGTCGATTGGCTGCTCGAGTCGGTGGCTGTCCCTAGGGATGGGTATAGGACCCAGGCCGAGTCGGCTAGAGCTCTCGCCTTCTTGATCTCCGATCCTAATGTGTCCGCCGCCGTGCTCGGCAGGCCCGGCGCCGTTCCCAATCTCTTTAGGTTCATTTTCTCCTGCCAGCCTCATCCGTCTAAGAAGGTAAGCTTTCTCCATTCTTCTCTTGAATTTCGTTGAATTTTTCAAATTAGGAAAAGTTTGGACCTTTAGCGTTTGCCGCATTGAGTTCATTTTTCGTTATGAGCACTGGCATTGTCTTTCTATTGAAAATTCTGTGCACTAGGATAGTAACCGAGATCAACATGATCAAGACGATAACTTTCAATAGGGAAATGCTTTGAGGCAATTTCCAGTGAGTATCGGTAGGATCCTTTGTGCCCCATTTTAATTAACATCACTCGAGCTTCATAACCAAATTTGTTGATGCGTTTAGTTCTGTTTTAGTATTAATCAATGGAATTTCTGTCGGAGCAGCGTGCAGGTCGTAGTTCACTTGATGTTTCTGAAAATTTGAAAGGCAGGAGCATGCTTGTAGCTGCCATTATGGATATCGTCACAGCCAACTGTGATAGTTTAGAAAAAGTGTCCTTTAAGCCATGCCTGTCGGCGAATGCTGAAACGCGGGATATAGCAGCTGCCATTCAAGTTATTGAAGAAGGTGGCATGCGTTTGGACGAGTCACATGAAAATGAAGATGACGAAGATGGTGACAGTGGAATCGAGGGGATTGGTATTAAAGTTCTCGGGGGTACATCAGTTTTAGGCCTATCAAGAAAAAATGGAGTTGTGAAGCTGGGAAGCGCTGATACTAGTGAGTTGGGATCAGGAAGGGTTAATCCTCATAATCTTGTCCTGCAAAATATGCATGCCAGTTCTCTAGCACAAAGTAATCTGTCTTCTGCTGTTGTTCCTGGCCTCTGGGATGATTTGAATTGTCAACATGTTGCTGTTCCTTTTGCTACATGGGCATTGGCAAACTGGGCGATGGCATCAGAAGTGAATAGATCACGAATACAGGAACTGGATGCAGATGGGCAAGCTATTATGACTGCTTTAATGGCGCCTGAGAGATCAGTCAAATGGCACGGAAGTTTGGTGGCTCGGTTGCTATTAGAGGATCAGAATCTACCCTTGAACGATTCAGTTTCTGATTGGAGTTCCAGTCTTCTTTCTACTGTTTCTCAGGCAACTAAAAACGAAGACATTCCTTTGGCTCGGGTGGCTTTGTCAGCATTCTTGATTTCTGTTGAGAGGAGTCCTGAAGCACGGAAGATTGTGATGGAGAAGGGTCTTCATCTGATAAGAGACATTGCAAAGCGAACGATGAAGCATAATGATGTGCAAGAAGCATTGTCAAAGGCATTGGAATTGCTTTGTTCTGGGGACTTGCATTTACCTCTTGAAGAAGGCCAAAGGTGGTCTGCTGTATTACTCCGTTGGGTGTTTGGAAAACCTTCTTCTGACACATTACGTTTGTCAGCGATAAAAATCCTTTCTCGCATTCTCGAAGACTATGGACCATACTCTGTACCCATTTCTCAGGGATGGTTAGCTATTCTGCTTACTGAAATTCTCACTTTGAAAAAGGCATCAGTTAAAGGAACCCCTCAGGCTAGATCTGTGAATGTAAAGGTCAGCATTCTTATTTCCTGTTTGGAAATTCTTTTGTATCTTTAAGAATGTTGCTTCCAATTCTTCTTTATTCTGAAACCACTTCAATTTCGTTTCTCTCATCTAGTTTTGTTTAGAATGTACATATTGACCTTAATTTTTCTTTTGCAGACTCAAATTGATCAGTCAAACATGCTTTTTGCTGCACAGACTTCTAATCAGTTATTGGCATCTGTTGTTAATCTAGCAGGAAATCAGCTGGGAACAACCACTGATTCTATTGATACATTTCCACTGGCAGATCTTCTGTCCGCTGAACCTTTTTCCGGGCCATTTAAAACCCTAAGGAAAGATAGTTTGCCTAAGGTTAATGCAGCAGATTCTGCAGTGGCAACTCTGAAGGGAATCAAAGCACTGACTGAAGTTTGTGCTGACGATTCTTTATGTCAGGAGAAACTAACAGATTTTGGAGTCTTAAGTTTGCTGAGACGGTTTTTGTTACGTGATGATTATGAGAAACTTGCTGCCATAGAAGCTTATGATGCTTCTAAGACGCTTGAGACACAAGAGCGAACCTCAAATGTTTCTAAAGAGTCATCTATTCCAGATAGTAATGGTCAATCTAGTGTCCAAGTTCCACCCACAGCTCACATCCGTAGGCATGCAGCGAGGCTCTTGACTATTCTTTCAATACATCCAAAAGTCCAGAGAGTCATAATAGCAGATAAAACTTGGTGTAAATGGCTTGAGGATTGTGCTAACGGTAAGATCTCAGGTTGTGGTGATCTTAAAATTCAAAGTTATGCTAGAAAAACACTTATAAATGTATTTTGCGGACGCCAAAGAGATTCTGCAAATGGTGATGTTCCCGATGCTGGTATTGCAAATGGAAACAAAAATTGTCCCTGTTATGATGACATGATATTCTTAATTAATCCTGAACTTCCCCATTGGAATTGCCCTGAAAAAAGTGACCAAGACACAAGTCCAAGGGATGCATCCTCTTTGGATCAAGTAAATTCTGTTGAGAGTGTGGATAAATCTGTGACCAGAATTTCAGATGATGTTAACATATCCAGTTCTATGGATGCATCTCATAGTAATGCAGCCACAAGGGAGCCTCTTCTGGATATTGTTTTTGTCCATGGCCTCCGTGGAGGCCCTTATAAGACTTGGCGCATATCTGAGGACAAGTCATCCACCAAGTCTGGCTTAGTAGAGAAGATTGACCAGGAAGCGGGAAAGCTAGGAACATTCTGGCCAGGTGAATGGCTTTCATCTGACTTTCCTCGAGCTCGTATGTTTACCCTTAAATACAAGGTTTGTTCTTGTGATTGTTGTATTAAATTTATTATTTTCTTGTAGGCTGGTCCCCTCATTGGCATCTAACTCTTTATCTGAATGTTATATGCAGACAAATCTAACACAGTGGTCCGGTGCTAGCCTGCCTCTTCAGGTCAGTGTTTTTTGGTTGACAGAAATTGGTTTCTATAGGGTGTTAAGAGCATTCTCTTCATTGCTAGTGATTCAGATTCTAATGACTTAAGGAGTTTATTGATTTGTAGAACATATGAATCTGTGCATGAGTTAATTTTAGGCAATGATCTTTGGTTTCGCCAACAACTCATGTTTGAGCCTGTAGTTGATCTAGATGTTTTTTAGCTCCTTGCAGTTTCCAATTGTCTTCCTTTGTTTTTGGATTGTGCAGGAAGTTAGCTCGATGCTGTTAGAGAAACTTGTTTCTGCAGGTATTGGGAATCGACCTGTTGTTTTCGTGACTCACAGGTCTGTACAGTGTTGCCTGTGTGTTCAAATCTATCCCACTGGTGTGCCATTTTTGGTTTAATCATACAGTAGCTATAACATATTTATTTTTTTCAGTCATCACATACACACACACACACACATATAAAATGCACTCTTTCTCTTTATTTTTTCAATTTCGAGTTCTAACTTTGACTGATTTAAGGATATCTTTGAGGTCTTGTGTGTTGTCAGAGTTTTTTGAATCCCCGAAAAAACAAAACAGAAGTAAAAGAAGCAGGTGCTGCAGACGTTTTTCTTTTAAATGAACTTTCTGGTAAACACCTAATGTGGTACAGAGTCTCACAACCAAATGATATAGTCTTTTATTGTGTCCTCCTTTTCTCACCTTCAATTTTAGTGCAGTAAATAATGCAACCAATCTTTCTCTTTATTTTGGTTCACAGCATCCTTTGTTTTTTGGGAGAACTAATAGAAAGTCCCTCACAAAACTCTTTTTTTTGAAAAACACTTAGTCAACTTTTCTTATTATTAAGAACATGTATGGTAATAAGGCGAAAAACAAAAATGAGTCGCACTTCATGAGGTCCTTAATAATAAAGAAAGTGTCCTTAATAATACAAAAAAGTGTCCTTAATGATAAAGAAAGTTGTCTAAGAGTTTTTTAATAAAAAAAGGTTTTGCTAAGGGCATTTTATTGATTTTCTATTTTTTTGGTAAACAGTTCATAGCATACTTTTATTACTAAATTTTTATACAATATAATTTATAGATGATTCTGTTTTTTAATGCAATAATCTACTAGCTTTCTCTTGTTTGCAGCATGGGAGGTCTGGTTGTCAAGCAGATACTTCATAAAGCAAGAGCAGATAATATCGATAACCTCGTGAAAAACACCATTGGAGTTGTACGGACCTTTCTATAATTGAACAATTCACTTACAATGCTGTTCTTCACCTGTTTATTATCGTTTTCTATTTGAGAACTCTGGTGTTTTATGCTCGCTTTAGGTTTTCTATAGCTGCCCACATTTTGGAAGCAAACTAGCTGACATGCCTTGGAGAATGGGATTTGTATTTCGCCCAGCACCGACTGTTAGTATATGATGTTTACAACCTATACGTTTTCCTCCCTATAGTATCAGATCGCTGGTTCTGAATGTCCGGACCAGCAAATCTTACTGTATTGATGTTGATAGAATTATTTCTTGATGTTTCGTAGATAGGGGAGCTAAGAAGTGGATCTCCAAGATTAGTAGAGCTTAATGACTTTATCCGTCAGCTTCACAAGAAGGGGATGCTTCAAGTCCTCAGTTTCTGTGAGGTACCCCTAAAGTTTTGTGGTGGTGCTTGTGTCAATTTGCGTTTTTGTGAACTTGTTAATTAGATAATGACTCCTTCTGCAGACCAAGGTAACTCCAATTGTTGAAGGTTACGGCGGATGGGCCTTCCGAATGGAAATTGTACCAATTGAATCAGCATATCCTGGATTTGGTGATCTCGTTGTAAGTATGATTGCAAACAAATGTAGATCACTAAAAAATCGGTTAGGTCATCTGCCTAAAAAAATGATGCTAACAAACCCTAGACTATAACTTGCTTCCAGTAATTAGTGTTCCATATTCTACATGTCTGTTTATTTTCGGCATTAATTTGTAACTTTGGAACAGGTATTAGACTCAACAGATCACATAAACTCGTGCAAACCACTCAGCCGCAGCGATCCCTCATATACAGAGATATTACAGTTTTTGCGGAAGCTGAAAGCAAGCCAGAAATGAACAGGCAGTTGCGTAAAGGGAACATGCCTCAGGAATTATGTTCACGAATGTTCCAAATCCAAGCGCGCCAGGAGTCACCGGTGGATTTTCATCCAAAGGAATCAGGTAACCCCCGATTCATTCCTGGGCGGAGGCGGAGGAGGATGCGGAAGCAAAAGCATAATTTTGGCACATCGGAGTTTCGTCCATAGTTTTGACACATCAGATTTCTGTACATTCTCCACCACCCACAGAGTTGCATAACCATTATTCTTTGTACTCTGTTAGCATTGTTGTATCATTAACATTTTTGAATTTTGTAGAAAAAAGCATCTATTGTATTGTATCATATGCTTAATGGATGTAACACTTCAGAGTCGTCCATATATATATTTGTGAAAGATTCTGTAGCACTCCGCTGCATACGATTGACGTCTTCCTGGCCCTCGCAAAACGGGGAGCAGAAAACTTTGTTGACATGGAGGCGTACTGTAATTATTTAAAAATAAATGCTGTGGATGTAAATTATAAAAGTAGCAAATATTTGAAGATAAATGTTCTTTATTTGTGATATAAGTAAACTGTCGATTTGCCTCCTAAACTTTCATCTAATTTTCGATTTCCTCTCTGAACTTTTTGATTGGAAAATTAAGGACTCAAACTAATTTTTTTAGCCAATTTGCTCCCTACCGTTAGTTTTTCAAACATTCCATCCATATTTCTGTTAAGTGAGACCATGTGCACAACATGTGGGGGTAGTTAAGTCATTTCACTCTTAAAAATGATTAAAAAACTGAAAATAAATTTAAGAAAAACTTTCCCTCTATTTTTTCCCTCTAATTCCTATCCTCAATTTTATTTTTCACTCATCCCTATGCATGAGAAATGACATATGGTGTTATTGTCTTCAAAAGTATCTAAGTTAGTCTTTTTCTTGAAGCATGTACTGCCATTTTTATTTTCTTTAACAAATTAATAATTTGACAAATGCTCATGGTATTATTGTCTCCAAAGCAGTGCATTAATATAAGCATGTTACGTGTTGTGCACATGGTCTCACTTAACAGAAATATGGATGGAATGTTTGAAAAACTAACGGTAGGGGGCAAATTGGCTAAAAAAATTAGATTGAGTCCTTAATTTTCCAATCGAAAAGTTCCGGAAGGGAATCGAAAGCTAGGTGAAAGTTTAGGGGCAAATCGACAGTTTACTCTTTGTGCTGTTAGCCTAGGAAGCTCGAGACAATGTGACACAGTTTGCAACATAACACTGTTAACGATGTCGTCGACGTTAATGGAGAAAGTGGTCTTGGCATCAATGGCCCATTTCGTCTTTCCTCGCCCTCACTCGTCGAAAAAGCTCTCGACAATTTTAACGACAAAGGCCAGTCGTCGAGCTCTGCCGCTCCGTTGCAGCCGGAACGGTGCAGCCGTTGGTGCGGAGGAGGATGAGGTACCAGAAGCAGTACCCGGGAAAGAGCAAATGCATCACCGAGGAGATGAGGTTCATCGCCATGAAGCTCTACAACATTAACGGCAAGAAATTGAGCACCAATAGTGACAATTCTTCTTCTGATGACGATGACGGTGATGGTGAAATTGACGATAATGCCCCTGCCGAGGACAATAGCTCGGAATCAGATGCCGACGGCGACGGGGGTGAAACGGAGATGTGGCGGCCGAGTTTGGCAAGGTTTATCAAGTACTTGGTGGACAACAAGCTTGTATTCGACATCGTCGATCGCATTGTCGATGAATCAAACGACGTCGTTTGTGAGTTTATGGCTGATTTCATTTCATCAATTCACTGAAAGGTTGATGGCTTGTTCGTCTGGAGGAATATCCAGTAGGGATGTTTCCTGGCCAACGAGCACACAGCTCCCTGAAAGGTTGGCGCCGGTTGATATCGTCTGTTGAGCTTCTGCTTATTGGCGGGCTGTAAGAAAATGACAGAGTTAATTCTGAAAGGTGCCTTTGTACGGCCTTAGGTATAGGCCTTGAGGCTCGCAATCAAAATTAACTTTAAGTATTCAGGCGTGCCACTGCCATCTTTAGCATGACAGATGTAAAACCGATGTTAAGTTTTATTATATATATATGCCCCAAAGACCAAGTTAGTTATGAAAGGTGCCTTTGTGGGGCCTTAGGTGTAGGCCTTGAGGCTTCCAGTCAAAACTAACCGAATACTTGAACATATATTGGTTGTTTCATTGTTGCAGAAGTATCACAACCGTTATACTTTAATCGCTCGAGCCCGCAGAGCAGAACGAACTCAGATAGGTGCCTTTGTCGGGCCTTAGATATAGGCCTTGAGGCTTCCTATCAGAATTAATTCTATACTCAAGCGTTCTGTAGCAATCATGATATAACAGAAGTAAAACTAAGAAATAGGCTAATTACTTGCGCCCCAAGTAACTTCAGACTTCTTGTTATTAAGGACTATCGTGAATGGGTTAAGTCCACATAAAGTTCTTTTTTTATGCCTTGAGACCAAGGACTTTTAATTGATCAATTCTGTCTGCCCGAATGGTTAAAACTTAGGAGTCTTTTAATCAGCTGATCGTCTTGCAACTTCCTCTCTTTGTGATTTACAAAGGGTTTGAGTGCTAGAAAGGGAGATTGGGATATTAGTTTACAGGAGGAAATCGATACTACAACAAGATTTAGACAGGGTAGCAGAGCTTTTACAAAGGTTTTTTTTGGTGAAGGTTGGTCCCGAAAGGGATGAAGGCTTGGGGGCTGACTACAGCTTCGTGAAGGCAAATCTGGTTTGAGCAGAATTTGTGCTTGGATTTGTTTGTTTGATTGAGTGTCCTTGTCTCTAGTTTTTCTTCCTCCTTTTATAGATGATTTGGCTTGGCTGCCTGCAGTACTTATTTTGCCCGAATGCATCTGAAGGGTACTGCCATTGTAAAGTACTTTTGGGCTGATTAGCTGGCTGGTCTACACCACTTGACCTCTAGGTAGGTGAGCAGGTGGTTTGAGTGATCTGCACTTAGTTAGGAAAAAGGCTCATTCTTTCTTCTAGGCTTCGGTTGGGCCTTGGACTTTTCCTCCTTCTGGACCTTCCTTTGAGCTAACCCCCTTTTTAGCTCAAAGTTCAAGTTTTATCCCATGTCTTTACTTGGGACTTGCATCATTTTCAAAAAACAACCGTCACTTACCTACAATCTTTTCACTAACCCATAAATCATCAGCTATCCCTAATACGAAATCCCCCTTTTCAGAATTTCCTACCTTCCCAGATACTTTATTTCTTCCAAATTTTCAGACTCCCTTTTGCTCTTCGTTCCATATCTTCTGCCCTTGTCACCTTCTAATCACGCCCCTTCCAAACTTATCAAATGGCTTCACGATCCGGCCAAGTCCAGCTATCATATGAATCTGGTGAAGGCATTGCTACCTTACGCCGCTTACTCAACGGATTGCATCGCCCTCGGGCAGGTTTGTGCTCTGAACTTTTCTTTGAAGCCCATGGGGTACAATCGTTGGGTTCTGCATGGATTTCTCGCGTCCCTGCTATGATAGAAAATAATATGCCCAGTGGTAACTGGTTTGCCTCTAATCCTTTCTTGGCCAAGTCGGGCATCTCTTCAGCTAAGTGGTCATCATACCGTCGTGGCTTTCCCCTAATGAACGACCCAACTTGGGCTCAGTGGATTGATGAACTAGAGCCAATCTTCAAGAAGAAGTGGATGAACAATGGTATTTACGAACTAATAATGCTTTCAAAAACTACCATTGTTCCCAAGCCCGAACTGCTTGCTACTTCTATTCTTTTCTGGAATTCGGGCACGAATACTTTTGATTTTCGCATGGGTCCCATGTCTCCAACTGTTCTAGATATGGCCCAAGTCTTCGGGCTAAGACCATCGGGTAGGATTATAGATGTTACCCAAGACTGGGTTCCCTCTTCCTCTTCAATTGCTGAAGCTCCGGTTCCTCCGCCTTTTTTCTTCAATTGGAATACAACTCTGCAACCTTTAAGAGTTACGGGACTTCTTTCAAGGGATTCATCCCCTTTGTCAAGGAGAATTTTGGTGCAGATTCCTCTCATGCTAACAAAGATCAGGAACATATGTATTTCCTGTTATACTGGCTCAACAAGCATGTTTTCCCAAATAAATCTAAAGGGGTGAAGGTTGAATGGATCCCCTTAGTGGAAGCCCTTCATAACTTTAAGGGTAAAGTACAAAAAACTACCTCAACTATTGGTGTCACGACACTTTCATACCTCATCTTTTAAAATTGACAATGTCATACCTCATCTTACGAATTTGTGCCAATGTCAGACCTCCGTCAGTTTTTCTGTTAAATGCTGACGTGGCTGGAAACCGGACCCATTTTTTATTAAAAATTTAATTAAATATTTAAAAAAATTAATTAAATATTTAAAATTGAAAAAAAAAACCAAAAACAACACATCAACCCGTGTCCCCCCTCCCCCAAAACCCAGATCCCCTTCTCTGAGTTCTCCCCCACCCAACCCTCTCTCTCTCTATCTCGCCTCTCTTTCTTCTCTCTCCCTGCAACCTGCATCCCTAAAATCCCAAAACCCAGAAATCCTTCCCACCTGTCCCCCCAACCTTCATCTCCGATCCCACCGACGACAACCCTACCTCTGTCGTTGACTTCAGTGATGACAGCCACGACCCCCAATCGCCCCCAAACCCTAACTCTAGCCATAACCTGCACAACAACATTCCCTTCTCCTCCTCACCCCCGGAGTCTGCCCCTTCGACGATTTGCGAGAGAAAAACAAAACAAGAACAACAAGAACAACAACAACAATCCCAATAGAAAAACTCTCCCTTTTTCCCAAAATATTTCGAGATTTTTCGAGAAAATCAGAGGAGGCGCGAGAAACAGAGAGAGAGTTGTGATCTGAGAGTGGCTCTCTTTGGTCTGAGTTTCCGATAAATGGTGTATATAGGCTGGTCGGATGAGGAGGAGAGAGTGGAGGTGAAGTCCATGACGATGGATTCTGAGAGAGCGAAGCCTCTGCACAATTTCAACTTGTCGTGGTATTTGTAGTGGGGGAACCAAAAGCACCTGTGGTGCCAGAATGAGAGCTTCGACACCAGTGGGAGTGGCGGGGAAGGGTCTGGGGTTAATTGGCGATCGTCGGCTCAGAGGATTGAGAGCTCGCCGACGATGATGACTCGAGTGGGAATGGATTCTGGGTTTTGGGATTTTAGGGATGCAGGTTGCAGGGAGAGAGAAGAGAGAAAGGCGAGAGAGAGAGAGAGAGAGAGAGAGGAGATAAAGGGTTGGGTAGGGGAGAACTCAGAGAAAGGGATCTGGGTTGTGGGGGAAGAGAGGGGGAAGTGGTTTGACATGCAGTGAAAGTGCTTTTGCGAGAAGTGCTTGTTCGGTTCTTTTTGGGTTTTGGGGTTTATGGAATTTGCGGCCGATGGGTATATATATGTGGCGGAGGAGAGGGGGATTGAGATCTCGTCGGCCGTGATGACTCGGGTGGGAATGGATTCTGGGTTTTGGGATTTTAGGGATGCAGATTGTAGGGAGAGAGAAGAGAGAGAGAGGCGAGAGAGAGAGAAAGAGAGGAAAGAGGGTTGGGTGGGGAAGAACTCAGAGAAAGGGATTTGGGTTGATGGGTTTTTTTTTGTTTTTTGTTTTTTTAATTTTTAATATTTAATTAATTTTTTTTAATATTTAATTAATTTTTTAATAAAAATGGATCCCGTTTCTGGCCACGTCAGCATTTAACAGAAAAAGTAACAGAAAAACTGACGGAGGTCTGACATTGGCACAAATTCGTAAGATGAGGTATGACATTGTCAATTTTAAAAGATGAGGTATGAAACTGTCGTGACACCAATAGTTGAGGTAGTTTTTTGTACTTTACCCTAACTTTAATGATGTAGCCACATGTCCATTTCTTCTTTCTCATCTTTATCATCTCCTCTTTGAAATGACTCAAGGTGAGCCATTTGAAAACAATCTGAATGGACCCATATGGATGATCCAAATATGGCTCCAATGGTATTTCCCAGAATTTCGGGCCAGTAACTTAGAATTCCCAGAAGGTGTGGCCCCTGCTCGAATCCTAGCTGAAGCTACTCCCATAGATCACTCTACTTTTGCCTGTTTTTATTTCTTCAAGGTTTATAGAACCCGATCATACCTGGAGTGGGGCGCCTAAGTTTTGAGGAGATATCCTTGGTTCTCTGATCAAGCATTCCAAGATGCTCCCGGAGAAGATGCCACCTCATTTTGCAGGGAGAAATTCATCATTTGTATTCAACCAAGAGACATAGCCTGGGGAGTTCGTGGCAACCGCTATGATCGCGGGTTGGAAGTGTATCACCCTAATTTTGTAGCAGGCAATTAGGCTTTAGGCAAGCCATCCCTATCCCATTTTTTGACTCTGTCCATTGTGGCACTTCCTTCCGGTTACCATCCCCCTCAGAGGTGACCTTTCGAGCTGCCCGACGAAGTCTTGAAGTTATGAATCAGGCTGCCCGAAAGTCCATAGTTCTGAACTTCGAATGTACTTCACTCTTCTCCACCTGGTGGGAAGCCAAATGGACCAAGAAATATGAAGGAGATTTGCGAGAAACTCACGACCGTCTCTTTTGTCAACTTTCCCTCAAGTCATACCCAAGTTCGGGGGAACTTGAAAACTGGAAGGAAATGATTCAACAGAAGAACCGGTTACTTTTGATAGGTATTTCTCTCCCCGACTCGACCCTGCCCTCCTTTGAAGTTAAAGTTATTTAGTCTTATTTTCCTTGATCCTGCAGCTCAAGTAGATGTCAAAACGGCATCCATTGAATCAGAGGATGATTCCGCTGATGCAGCAGTTCTTCATGGAGCCGCAGTAGAAGCTCAAAGGCGAGAAGCTGGAGTAGGCGGAGATGTTTCAGAATCTTTTGGAGATTCAGATGCTGAAGAAGTACCCGAAGCAAACATCAAGTCGCCTAAGTGGAGAAAAGTAGTTGTGGTCGAGACTTCAGAATCTGAACCTACATCACCACCCAAACCTAAACGGCCAACTCCCACCAGAAGGAGTAAGAGAGCGAGGACTATCCAAGCTTCCAAGTCTTCAGCCTCCTCAGCTCCAGTTTCTAAGGCAGGCATAACGAAGCAAAAGTCTTTAAGTAAGTTTTTTGCTTTCCTTTAATCAGACTGCCACCCTTCTTCCTTATCTGATTGTCCCTGCTCTCTTTGAAATCAGGGCCTCATACATCTAAGAAACCAATTATCGCACCCAGGGAGGGTCCACTGGGAGCTGAAATGCATCAAAGAGCTGAAGATCTGCAGAAGGCCACCCTCAGGGAGCGTGAGGTATTTGCTTGTATTTTCATCTGCATGATCTCCCTTTCTTTTCTTTAAATTTTGAACATGATTGCTTGATTAGGCCGTAAGTGAAGAAAAGATTCTTCTGCCCGAGGTCTCTGGAACAGATGACCGAACTTTTTTTTTTCTTCCTTTATTTTTATCCAGGTTGGGGTATCTGCCCCGTTGCCTAGCCAAGGTTCCCCTCCAAAGTCTTCTATTTCTCCTTCTGCTTTGGATGTAACTCCATCTTCTCAATTTAATCCAATAACATGAGTTATGTTGCATTTTGTAAATGAAGACAGCAGTTTGGTGAGCAGTTGTTTTGATATTGAACTTCTATACACTGTGCCCGTATTAACTTTCCATTTACATTTCCTCCAGCCATCTCCAATACATGAATCACGATGACCATCAGTGGTAACACTTAAAGAACCCGTAGCCCATGAAATTCATGTGACCCCAAGGGTAGCTATTTTGCAAGTGTTTCCTTGCCCAATAGCTACTACCGATTAACCTCCTTCTTCTCCCCTCACTCAGGTATGGATATATTTTTCTTTCTGTTCTCTTCTCATAACCAGTTTACTAATAATTGCTGTAATCCCTGGATGCTCTTAGGGCATTGGTGAAGGTTTGGGCACAACTTTTTCTTCCCCTGTTGGTGGTAGTGATTCTCCTTCTCAAACAGGAACTGATACTCTTTCTTTTAAAACCCTAGGGCCCACTCAGGCATATTTCTTCTTCCCAAAGTTTCTTTCTACTTTAAACTGTTTAACTATTTTTCTTGCCTTAATCTAGTCTTCTTTGGTTCTCGCAGCAGGCCATATGAGAGGCTTTGAGCAAGTCTCCCCCACGTGTGGTGTATAAAACGGAGTTCCCCCGGCCTCCTTCAACTTCTGGAGATACAGGGATTTCCCTCCCTGGAATTGAGAGGACCGGGACTGAAGTCGCCTCATCAGCGGTTATTACTCCATCAGAAGAAACTGGAGTACGAACCCCTCCCCTTTCTTTTTCATTTTCAACAACTCCTGATTTGCCCGAACTTTTTGAAGAATTCGGGCAACTTGAAACAAGGCTGAAATCTTCAAAGCGTTCTTCTGAACCTTCCGGCTTTCAAGAGCAACGTCGAGCTTTCCAAGATTGGGTGAAGAAAGACTTCTCAGCTTCGTTCAGCCTTAAGGCTCTTCATGACATAAAAAAGGTTACGATAGAGCTCTTCAAGGCCGGCCAGTTATTTGCATTTTCTGGTGCATTTGTGTCACAACAGCGATCGCTAACAATGGTTTTCTGTTCTGTTATCAGGTAGCATTGGTCTAGGGTGGACTCATTTTTGTGTAGAAGGTGATTTTTCGACAGGCGTAACTCTACGAGCTGGAGATGAACACCATTGCATCACTAATCTAGAGGGAAGACGAGGATGTCTTGTATACTTTTTCTTCCATAAGGCAAACAACTTCTTTTGCTGAGCCTTGCGACGCAAGAATCGTGGATTTTCATACTCTTTCAGATTTTGGAAGCACCCAACTGCAACTAGATATTTTTAAGGGAAGAATATGTTAACAAATGCAAGAATATTGATACTGAATTATTACTGAGTTAACTCAGAGATGGCAATTTAAACTTCTTTTGATTTGTATGGGTGGATGACTGGGATGACACTTTATGGATTTAAACATAGTATCGATACATACATATATAAATTGTGTTATATTACGGGTGGAATAATAACGCCACATAAGAATTTGATGATTACACCAGAAAAAAAAAATCACTCCATCAAATTATTCCAGTTGTATTACTGTATTTGTATTATCGTTTTTTTTTCATTTGATTGAATTGTTTAGATAAATGCTCTAGTACGTGATTCAATATCTCAGTAGATATGGTGTTGGGTTTTTACATATGTGTCCGGTCTGAAATTTCCTCTTTCTTCAAAATTAGTTTAATTGTTTTGAACTCTCTCCATTCCCCTGAATTATAGTAATAGTAAATTAAAAAAAACAAAAAGATAAAACCTCTATGGGATGGCTTAGTGATTGGAGATGAATTTCAACTTTGTATTTCACATAGCACTTCCTGGATTTGATTTTCTGGCACTCTTGGATCACACTATTGTCTGGTGGCTAGAGAGATGCTGAAATGTCTCTACGAGTCTTCTCGACTTCCGAAAAGATAGATTATTATGACGAAGCTACTAACTTGTCTCGTTTAATAAATAAAAAAAGATATAAAATGCTCCATTATGACAGTGAGTTTAGGAGCACTTGCTGCTTAAGACCAATTCAGATTCCCAGTCGGATCAAGTGGTGAAGTCGAACAAGGTAATGCAGAATATAAATTAGACTAATTAGTAAGATAATCCAACAAAAGATAAGGGGAGATTTATTTTATAATCGGGTGTGCTATTTACACACTTTTTAACTTTTTAGATCATTTTTATTAATATATTCTTTAATCTTCTTCAATTCATCTGATCCGATGATTGAAAATTAAAAGAATATGTGAGAAGGAAAAAGGAGTTTTGGATATCACAACTCTTTAACAATATTTTTATAGGTAAATATCAGTTTACTACCCTCAAGTTTTGTGGTTTTCAACATTTAGTATATTAAGTTTTTTTTGTCTCAAAGTCATACCTAAAGTGTTAATTTTGGGATAGTCTCATACATCTGTTAGTCTGGCTAGTAAGTCTCCTGTTAACTGATGATGTGACACCCATGTGGATAATGATTGGACGCCACGTGTCATTAAGGGGTCCACGTGGAAATTAAAAATTAAATAAAATTAAATAAAAAAATTAAATAAAAGTATTTAAAAAAAAAAAAAAAATCAGAACCCCCTTCGTCTTCCCCACTTGACTCCCCTCCATCCCCTCCACCCGTTTCGTCTTCTCCACCCGAGCACCCCCTTCTCCCCCAAAACCTCTCCCTCTAATTCTTCATGCAATGGAAATTCACTAATTAATTCCCCCAAATTCATACCCCCAATTCTCCATCTAAAACCTAAAATTCAAACCCTCAATCATCAATGGAGCATCTCAAGACCATCGGCCATGAGCTCGTGATGGGCTCGCAGGGCGGCTTCGGCCGATCCAAGGAGTTCCTCAACCTCGTCAAGTCCATCGGCGAAGCTCGATCCAAGGCGGAGGAGGGGCGCATCGTCCTCATTGAGATCAAAATCCTTAAACGACGTCTCTCTGATGAGGCTGTCAGGAAGAATGCCATCATGGCGCTTCACCTATTTTATCAAAAATCGCCCTCCTCTGTTTCGTATCTGGTGGTTAGCTTTGTCAGCATGGTGGACATGGAGGTTTTCGGGCTCTTGGAGTTCGTTGTATTTTGGGTTCTCGCTAGCTTGGTGGACATGGAGGTTCGAAAGGCGGAGAAGGTGAAGAAGAAGTGCTGTGAGGAACGGTGGAGGCGAGAGAACCACGACGCCATGGCCATGGCCATGGCCGTCTAGGAGGTACAGAAATTTTGTTGATGAAATGCAGGAATGTCGGGTGGGGGGGGGGTTTTAGGTTTGTTTTTTTTTTTTTTTTTTCACCATTGTTCTCGGCGTCGAGAAGAAGTCCACCGCCAAACTCCAGGACTCCAGGTACCGAGATCACACACACAAAGTGCTTTCTTTGCTTTGATCTAACTGAGGAAAATTGAAGTGGGCTTTATGGTTAGGGTTTTTTAATCACATCGATTTCTAATTTTTTTTGGGTTTCAATCGCTGCAATTGGTTGAATGGTGCATTGAATTGAAATTGAAACTGGTAAGGGAGGGTGGTGCAGGTGCAGAAGATAGAAGGGAGGGAATGGGTGTGGGTTGCAAAAGAGAGAAGGGAGGGAGAGGGTGCAGGGGAGAAGGTGGGTACGGATGTTTTTTTTTTTAAATTTTTAATTTTTTAATATTGAAGTGGGCCCATATTGACATGTGACGTCTAGTAATTATCCACGTGGGTGCCATATCATCAGTTAACATAAATTCTAACGGAAAACTTAACAGATGCATGAGACTGTCCCAAAATTAACACTTTAGGGATGACTTTGGAACGAAAAAAATTTCATGTATTAAATGTTGAAAACCATGAAACTTAAGGGTAGTAAACTGATATTTACCCATACATTATTGATATATGATACGTAACAGTGAAATTGAAAGCCTTCGTAAAAGTAGCGATGCAACGTGGGAGGTCAGCTTATCAAAGAATATGAATCCCCTGCTTCTTTGACCTCCTGTCCCCTCTCAACAAAACACATGCATTATCATATAACATTAGCATTAATTGTAATAACTAAGTAGTAAATGGGTTCAAAAATTCATGAGCCACACATGCCACGGTCAACATTAATGCAACCGGTCGGCAAATTTGCGTCCCTAATCGCAAACCGCCAATCGAAAAACTCTTGTTAATTTAGAGACAATATTTAAGTACTGACCGATGAATACTTCTTATACTGGATCGCTGACCATAAGACGTAGTAAACTTTTGGCCTAAACATTAATAATTTGTGTCAAGTTCTAGTGGCAAGTTGTACATAATACATATCGATTAGGGGCTTCCTGTCCTTACGTGGCTTATGGTTTGGTTATGGCAGCTCACTTATAAGACTTGAGTTCTGTGCTTCTGGAACTTCCAGCAATGGCTTCAAGTCTCAACCAAATATATAGCAAATAATATTTTTAAGAAGTTATAATGGTATTATTATCAAAGTAATATTTTTCTTTTGAAAATTTTACTCGTAAATAGTTGAAAAAAAATTCTATAAATTATTTTGTTATAGTAATCGAACATAAACATGAGCAGTTCTAAAAATTCAATAAACGTTTGGGTAGTAGAATCATTTCAATTCTTGACTTTTATGTGTTTACTAACAAATAAACATGAGCATTTCTAATTTATGACTTCTCTTTGCATTTGCAAACACATGAAAATTAATGAGTTATATAAATTTCATATTATACTTTGTATTTGTAATTCAATACGTGAAAAATTAAGAATTAAATTGATTAGAAAAATAGTTTATATCATTTTATTTATTCTCTCCATATTGCCCTAGGCAACATTTCTAAATTCAGCCTGTCCAAAACCCTAGGCAACATTTCTGAATTCAGCATGTCCAAAACCCTAGGCAGCATTTAATTTCAAAGAAATTATCTAACGAAATTACAATGTCTAGATCCAAGTAATAAATACAATGTGGCCGCGAGTCTAGAGATAAAAGATAGGGATCCATCTAAATCTTGATTGACACGTCCCGATCCCAATATCTCTATAATATTAAGATGGGCACGTGCTAGTCGACATCCGAGGGTGATGAAGTCATTTTAAACATGCCTACAAAGAAAATATGTAATTAGAAAGAAAAATACCAATACAAGAATGTGTTCAGAGCATACAACTAATCAAGAATAATGTGAAAGAATTATTATAAAAAGATACGAACAAAGGAATGGGTCCTACATAGAGAAGACTCGAAGATACCTATGCGATACCTATGCGTAAGTGCCTTGACGCCGGGATCGTGTGCCTTGATTCTAACTCCTGAAGGGGGTGTACAACAAAGGATGAGTGGACCAAAGTTTATAATAATATAATAATAAGAAAACGATTTTCCTTTTGAACATACTAACCCCTTATTTTGAAAATACATATGTATAGTACTACAAAATAGCTTTTCTGAAAACTCTAGCATGCCATAAAAAAATGTTCGTAAAACAAGTATGTAGAATCCAGAGCACCAATGCTCAGTAAAGGTAATATAGTCACCCGAAGGCACATCCGTTAAACACCCGTAAATCACATCAACGATGTACTCAACTAGGGGTATAATAGTGGCCCGAAGGCATAATCATCACCCGAAGGTGAAGCTGTACGACACTGGGATATGCAAGTGAAGAAATATAGGGACCATCACCCGAAGGTGAAGCTGTACCACTTTGGGTTACGCTAGAGAAGAAACATATATATATATATATGTATGTATATATGTAGTGGGTCCATCACTCGAAGATGAAGCTGTACGACTTTGGGTTACACCAGAGAAGAAACAAATATATATGTATATGTAGTGGGTCCATCACCTGAAGGTGAAACAGTACGACTCTGGGTTACGCTAGAGAAGAAATATAGGGTCCATCACCCGAAGGTGAAGCTCTACGACTTTGGGTTATGCCAAAGAGGAAATATAGGGTTTATCACCTAAAAGTGAAGTTGTACGACTCTGGGTTACGCCAGAGAAGAAACATTTACATATAACATAACAGACCGACACGAGCCTCGAGCTAGTGAAGCTAGGAGTATGTCGTAAATATCATCAAATGTGTCCTATGGCTATAGATGTCTACATACTCGGTTGTGTGTATGTGTTGTATGATAAGCAACTAGATAAGCATCGAAAGCGTATCTCAAAAATCTCATATCAAATATGGAGCTCAAAAGCTCAAAGCTTCATCTCATAAATCCATGATAACTCATTTTCGTAAATCCTTAGAATTTCACATACCAAAATCCAATAATTCATAACCCTTAGTAAAACGTAAATTCGATAAATCATAAATATTTCGTAAAAGCAATTTAAATAAATCATAAATTCTCCGTAAACCATAAGTATGGAAATCCGTAAAACATAATATAAAACATACTCAATTCGTGAAATATGCAATGCATGCAAGCCTAATATTTTATAAAAACATGCAATTAAAGAAGGGGTTCACTCATAGATATTTTGTTGTCGGGGAGCCGCTCAAACTAGAGAAGACAGTGTCATTTCCCACCGACGCACCTAAAAACAAATGGAGGCCATTTAATAAAACTCTACTAAAATGATAGAATCTGATATTCTTTGTACAGGACAAGGCAACTCGAAGGATATTGTACCAAGGAAATAGTGATGATGGCAAGCTGTTCAAGATACCAATTACAATGTTGTTAAAGTCTGGTGTTACAAGAATGGGAAAGTGTGCTGCATTTGTTGGTAAAAAGATTAAAGTTGCAATTTGGCATAAAAGGTTGGGACATCCATTTGAAGAAGTTCTTAGTATGATGCTGCAGAATAATGAGTTGTCAAATAGTATAGATTCATGTCATTCCATGTGTACTTCTTGTATTCAAGGAAAAATGAGTAGGTTGCCATTTCATATAAAGCAAGATAGGTCTACTGTTATTTTTGAGAAAATCCATTCAGATGTATGGGGGCCTTCACTTATGAAATCTATGGAAGGTTATAGGTATTACATTACCATTGTTGATGATTGTTCTAGGTTTGTATGGATATTTCCAATGGTGAATAAATCAGATGCTTTCTCAAATTTTACCAAGTTCCATGCCTTTGTTTTGAACCAGTTTCAAGTGTCAATCAAAATTTTACAATCTGATGTCGGATGAGAGTATATGAGTAATTTGTTTAAAGAATTTTTGGATGCAAAGGGTATTATACACCATGTTTCATGTACTCACACTCCCCAACAAAATGGAGTCACTAAGAAGAAAAGCAGGCATGTAGTTGAGACAACTATCAATTTGATGTTAGATGCACAACTACCTATTCATTTTTGGTACCATGCATGTTCACATGCAGCTTTTCTGATCAATTGAATGCCAAGTAGAGGCTTACACATGAAATCTCCATATCAGATTGTGTTTTAGACCATTCCTGACATTAAGAATCTTAAGGTATTTGGCATTGTAGTTTATCCATTACTGAGATCATTCAATCATAATAAATTGGAACCAAGATCAAGTCAGTGTACATTTCTTGGTTTTGTGCATGGTTATAAGGGAGTAATATGTTATGACAATAAGACTAGAAGGGTTATTTTGTCCAGACATGTAATTCATGATGAAGACATATATCATTTCAAGCATGTTTCAACATAGAAGACCTCTAGTGTAGTGCAAAGGTCATTACAACCCCTGTTCTAATACATTTACAAGTTCCAAGTGTTAGATCATCCACTTATGCACAACTTCAACACAGTTTTCAAGACCTCAACTCAGTGTCTATCACAACTAGTGATGTAAGTGCAGGTTCTGATCATCCTGATATTTATGAAACAGTTCAAAACACAGAATGAGTTGACAGTTATGGAGTGTTACCTAGAGCAATGATATCACATCATTAACATCTTCACAACATCTATCCCCATCACACCATCACTCTGGTACAATATCTATATTGTATGTCCATTCAAAATCTTAACTTGAGGTATGTCTTCCAAATTTGTCTCCCTCTGATGCAATTCAGCAACCTGTCACTTCAACTCATTCAATGCTTACTAGACTAAAGAGTGGAGCAATTGAAAGAAGAAATTATGCTGCACTGGTTGCAGCTTGTCTCGAGTCACAATCTTAGCAAATTACAGATGAAGAACCATTCACTGGTGGGTATTCATTTGTTTCTGAAATTTCTAATGTACTTGAACCTGCAACATTTCGAAAAGCAGTAACTATACCACAATGACAAACAGTAATGCAAGAAGAGTATGACTCTCTTAGAGCTTAAGGGACATGGGTTTTAGTTCCACCACCTTAAGATAGAGTAATTGTAAGGAGTAAATGAGTGTACAAGGTTAAGAAGAATCTAGATGGCAGTGTGTCAAGGTATAAAGCAAGGTTGGTAGCTCAGGGTTTTTCTCAAGAACATGGTATTGATTATCTGGATACTTTTAGTTCAATTGTAAGGCATACCACTATGAGAATCATTCTAGCTTTAGATGCTACCAATCACTGGAGTCTCAGGCAATTAGATATTAAAAATGCATTTCTGCATGGAGATTTGCAAAAGGAGGTATACATGAAGCAATCTCAAGGCTTTATTGATCCATCATCTCCTTCTCATGTTTGTAATTTGATTAAGTCCTTATATGAATTGAAACAAGCACTAAGAGCCTGGAATTCGAAATTCACTAGTTATTTGACAGTCTTGGGTTTCAAAGCTTCAGCCTCATATACTAGTCTCTTTGTTAAACAAGATGGATTAGATATTATCATCCTATTATTATATGTTGATGATATTATTTTGACTGGTTCGAATGCTACAAAAGTTTAAAAAGTGGTGCAAGAATTATCAAAAGTCTTTGAGTTGAAGGATATGGGAAAGCTTACTTATTTTCTGGGATTGCAGGTCCAATATCAAAGTAATGGAGACATATTTGTAACCAGTCCAAGTATGTCAAGGATTTAATCTATAAGGCAGGAATGGACTCTTGTAAACCTGCAAATACCCCGTGTAAGCCACATCATTAAATGCTGCAAACAGAAGGATATTTACTCACAGATCCATCAATGTATATAAGTTTAGTTGGTTCATTACAATATATAACCTTCACTAGGCCAGATATTGCATTTGCAGTAAATATTGTATGTCAGTTCATGTCTACATCAGCTGATATGCATTTTGGAGCTGTTAAAAGGATCCTAAGGTACCTCCAAGGGACAATCATTACTGGAATCAGTTTTAATGTAGATACGGTTACTCTAGTCAATGCATTCTCAGATTCAGATTGGGCCACGAATTTGAATACTCGAAGATCAATCACAGGATATGTGGTTCACTTGGGTAATAATCCAATTTCATGGCAGTAAAAAAAAACAAGGCTCAGTTTCTCGAAGTTCAACTGAAGCCAAATACAAAGCTTTGGCACACACTACAACTGATATAGCTTGGATAAGGAATATATTGAAAGATTTGAAGGTGTTTGTTCATAGTCCACCTGTTATTCACTGTGACAATATGTTTGCTATTGCATTAAGTGAAAATCCTTCCATTCAAGGATTAAACACCTTGATACAGACTATAATTTTGTAAGAGAGAGAATGCAGTAAGGAGATTTACAGATCCAATACATACCAACTGAAGAGCAAACTGCAGATGTATTAACTAAGGGTTTACATAGTCCTGCTTTTATTAAGTATTGTTACAATCTCAAGCTACAGAATCCCAGCTGAGATTAAGGGGGGATGAAGACTGTGATAATGCTGCCACATCATCATCTCTAGTAGTTAAGAAATGTAATACATCAACACCACATCAGCTGTCAAATCAGTTAGGAAGTTAGGTGGTTATGGTGCTAGCTTGCATGCTGAGCTACTGCTACTAGCTATATACACGGCTTGTATTGTGACTCATGGAATCATCTAAGAAATCTTAGAAGCTTGATTCTCTCAATTTTCTCTCATACATTCTTTTTACTTTTCTGCATTTTCTTCCATTGATACGTATTATGATACATGTTATCAGTATCCTCCAAATATATACATAATGCTGCCTGAATAGGATGGCTACTTCTTGTAATTGTATACTCCAATACTCTACTTTGGTTGGCTGTTGGGCTCTCGCTTGCTTGTCGGGCTACAAGAAGAAAACATAGTTAGTTCTGAAAGGTGCCTTTGTCGGGCTTTAGGTGTAGGCCGTGAGACTCGCAATAAAAAATAACTAAGTGTTAAGGTGTGCCACTGCCATCTCTATATGGCAGATGTAGAATGAGTGTATTTAAGCCGATTACTTGCGCCACAAGTTACTCTAACTTCTCATTATCCAAGGATTGTCGTGGATGGGTTAAGTCCACATTAAGTTCTTTTTTATGCCTTGAGATCAAGGACTTTTGTTTATCTTATATGCTTCAAAGGTGGACATCCAAATCTAATCAAAACATCAGTTTCATTTACTTTCACGATAGTAAACGTACTAAGTGAACCAGATATGCGAGTTAATGGAACTTCAGATCTTTAAGAGACCGAAAATGACTTGCATATCTACTGAGGGATACATTATAATACCAGATCTATTAATGGAAAGGCAAAAACAAAGAGAGTCGGGCAAGATTTCACCTTGTCGGGCAAGGTTAAAACGTTTTGCGATCTCTTCCCTTGGTAGTTTACAAAAAGGATTAAGTACTGAAGGGGATGACTGGAAAGAAGTTTACACATGAGAGATCAATACTACAACATTTAGGGAAAAAGGTAGCAGAGCTTTTACATAGACAAAATATGTCTTTCTAAGGAAGTCTAAGGCTAAAAGGGTGCAGAGTCTGGAGAAAGCACGGCTTTCTGGGTATTTGCTTGGTTGAGAGACAAGTTGTATGTTTGTTTGTTTGATTGGTTGAGTGTCGTTGTCTCTGGGCCCTCTTCCTCATTTTATAGATGAATTAGCCCAGCTATGTTGTTTCTGTTCTTGCCCGAAAGCAACTGAAGGGTAGTGAGTCACCAGCCTTTTTACGTGTTTGCCATCCAAAAAGTACTTTTGGGCCGAAAGTTGGTGATCTTCCATCGGTTGTCACTTCTTGTAAGCAACTAGCCTTTGCATTAATGGGGAGCTGCAATAATATCTTGAAATGGATGAACTGGGCTTGATTCTGGGCTTCAGGTAAAACCTTTTTTATTGAACCCTCTTGGGCTTTCCTTCCTGAAAGCCCAAGGTTTAAATATTAACCCAAACATACACCATGATGAAGAACTGTAATACCGTGTTTTTTAAATGAAAGCTTAATTTTATTGAGTATCCAACAACCAACAAATTAACAAAAGAATGAATATATTGATTATAGTGAGATCTATTACAGTGATATCCCAACAGGGATTTATTCGAACACAAACAAATATTAAGAGATGGAGTATATGGTTGCCATTTGTCCCCACACCCTTGAATTATCCATAATTTATTACAATTTACATTTCCAAACAGTATAATTTAAAGAATAATGACTTGTCATCGTCTTAGGGTAACAATTAATCAGTAAGAATTGAATTTACGGCTTAATTGTCATTGTATTGCATAATAGATAATATATACATGATACAATCCTTGTTCTATAAGGAAACAATAAAGGACACACACATATCCTTCCTAATAAAGGATTTTAATATTTACAATATATTTACATGTCCTTTTTATTTAAAAAACACTCACGGCAACACTCCCCCTCAAGTTGGAGCATAGATATCACACATGCCCAACTTGACAAGTGAGTCACCAAAAGATCTACTACACACGACATGAGTGAGGATATCCGCAAGTTGCTCTTCCGAGTTCACAAACGGTATTGAAACGATTTTCTTCTCCAACTTCTCCTTAATAAAATGACAATCAACCTCCACATGCTTTGTTCTGTCATGTTGTACCGGATTCTCCGCAATCTCCCGTGCGGATTTATTATCACAATACAAACTTGTAGCCTCCTTTGCTTTGAAACCTAGACCACCAAGTAACTTACTGTTTGGGCCCAAAATATCAATTTGGGCCGAGTACAGAACCATCTCGGCCCGGAAGATCTGACAACAAGGGAGCCTCGGGTCGCTCGGGTCGTGGGCTTCTAAAACTAGGCCGGCTAGGTTATTTACGAAGACGAGTCCTGGTACAACAAGGAGTCTCGGCAAGTATGATAATCCGGAAGGGAGCCGACTAAAAAAAGGACTAGGTTCACAATCCTAGTCAGGATAGGACTGGTCGAGGTGTTGTTGATCCGGAGAAGAAAGCCTAGTTCGAGTAGGATTGTAACTCAAGGTCCAGTGCTATAAATAGGGGAGGCTGCAAGCCAGTAAGGCCCCACAAAATCAATACAAAATTGCCCTGCGCAAATCCTCAACAACTTGAGAACTTTTTTCTTTTTTCTTTTTCGCTGACACATCTTCCGTTGGCAGCAACAACACTGTGAAAGCAACCGGTGATATCTTAAGTCGGCATAGATAGCTCTGTCACCGTAGAATTGGCCGAACTCGCAGCGCCTTCCGTTGGCATCAACAGCATTGCGGCGGGCACGGTCGATTGTCTATCTAAGTCTCGGTCGAGAAGGGTTTCTAAATCCTTTTTGGTCGAGGTCATCTCATTAGTCTTCTCGACGAAGTGAGGTGTTACAGTTATTACATTCGGCACATTGAAAGCCGAATTTGATTTGTGAGCTTCGTAATAATAGTAACCTTGTCTTCAGGTTTGAGAATCCAGGAGGCCGAGACGTGTTCCTTTCTCGGCCGCAATCGCAAGACGCAGAAGTCAGTAGCGCGACCCAACGCAACATCAACAAATTTACTCCTCGGCCAAGCTCGGCCGACGAGTTGGCACGCCCGCATTCACCGAAGGACGTAGTTAGCTTTTAGATTACTCGGCCTGCGCGCCACGTAGGCTTTGTAGTTTTTAGGGTCAACATTTACGTAACCAAAGGACTTCACATATTCCGTGTGCCATACCTTTGAATTCGGCCTCAGCTGACGACCTTGACACCACATATTCCGTGTGCCACTTCCTTGCTCAACACCCTTCCCCCTACGGTTTTGGGGATGCCGATGTCGAAATCGGCATGGTTGCGACGCGCGACAATCATTGGACGATGTACTTTGACGGTTCCAGTACGTCATCCTCGGCGGGCGTAGGAATTGTCGTTCAATCCCCCAACCATGATCGTTGGTATTTTTCGCTTAAGTTGGATTTTGAATGCACCAACAATCAGGCCGAATACGAAGCCCTAATCATCGGCCTTGGGATCCTTCATGATCTACGGGCGACCCGCGCCCTCGTCCTCGGTGACTCCGAACTTGTGATTAACCAACTTAATGGTTCTTTTCGTTGCATAAGTTGCACCCTGGCGCCTTACCACATGATCGCCAGCTATTTGGCCGAGTCCTTCGACGGTATTACATTTCAACATATTTCCCGGAGTCATAATACCGACGCGGACGAGTTGGCTCAAATCGCCTCCGGCGCACAACTCTTGGGGGGCAAGCTAGGCCGAGAAATACCCGTGTTGCGACAGTTATACCCGGCCTTGGTTAACCAACAAGTCCTCCAGCGCGACAACGTGATACGTACAAGAGTCATGTCCTTACCTTCGTTGTTAGATCGAGACGACCCAGTCGACGTTTGCGCCGTCGAAGCAATACCAGATGATTGGAGAGGGCCCATTACCTTGACAATCCCAATAATAAACACGATCGCAAGACAATAGTTCATGCCACGAACTATGTCATGTATCAGAACGAGTTATACCGAAAAGGCGAAGATGGTTTATTATTGCTATGTCTTGGCCCCCAAGAGAGTGGTCGGGCGATTACAGAAGTCCATGAAGGGATATGCGGAGCTCATCAATTCGGACGAAAAATGCGATGGCTACTTCGACGGCACGGCTATTTTTGGCCAAGGATACTAAAGGATTGTATCGAGTTTGCGCGAGGATGTGTACAGTGCCAAATCCACGGACCTATACAAAGGGTCCCAGCCGAATCATTGCATTCGGTCATAAAGCCATGGCCGTTTAGGGGATGGGCCATAGACGTGATCGGCAAAATCACGCCATCTTCTGGAGCCGCTAAGCACGCATGGATAATAGTCGCAACCGACTACTTTACCAAGTGGGTCGAAGCGAAATCATACGCCGAACTAACATCTAAAGAAGTTTGCGACTTCGTCGAGGAACACATAGTGACCAGATTTGGCATACCAGAAACGATCATAACCGACAATGGAACCATTTTCACAGCCGAGAGGTTTAAAGAGTATACGGCGAATCTGAGCATTCGGCTCGAACAATCTACACCGTATTATCCACAGGCGAATGGGCAGGCCGAAGCAAGTAACAAAGTGTTGATCGGCATCCTCGAAAAAATAATAAAAGAAAGGCCCGGCATGTGGCATTTGAAGTTGAACGAGGCATTATGGGCATATCGAACATCGCCCCGATCAGCAACTGCGACAACCCCGTATGCATTAACCTACGGACACGATGCAATGTTACCGGTCGAGTTAAGCGTAAACTCGTTGCGATTAATCGAACAAAGTAGTTTGTTTAGCGCCGAATATAATCAATCCATGAGACAGGAACTAGAAGATGTGGAAGAAGCGCGACTTGACGCTTCTAACTTACTGGCGGCACAAAAACGGATTGCCGAGCGAGCCTATAATCAAAAGGTGCGACAGAAAACGTTCGGCGAGGGTGAGTTGGTGTGGCAAACGGTGTTGCCCGTTGGACTAAAAGATCCTAGGTTCGGCAAGTGGTCGCCGAATTGGGAAGGGCCGTTCGTGGTGCATAAAGTATATGGCAAAGGGGCATATCATCTTAAAGACCGGACCGGTGTAGTCCACAGGTTACCAATCAACGGGAAATTTTTGAAGAAATATTATCCGGTCACATGGGAAATGCGAGAATAAAAAAAAAACCGATTCATTAAGATTAATAGGTATGTACAAAATAAGTAGGTCGACCGATTTACAGTCGGATACATTCAAGGTGAAGGAGGTAGAAGAATGCCGAGCCAGGCCTTCAGCTCCAGCCACCGTACTTCGCCCATGATAACCTGAGCCTGCCGATTCTTCTTCTCCAGCTTCAACTGCTCGACCCGTGTTGCATTTGCCGCATACTCGGTCAAGCAGGCTTTGCCGCCCGACTCGAAGTCCTTGGTAAGATCGGAAGCAATGGCCGATCTTCGTTTCGCCAGTTCGGCCATCTGACGATCGAGGTCGGCCAAGACATCCCCTTTGGCCTTCAAAGCGTCAATTTTCGGGCGAAGGGTCTCTTGAACGGCCAGGGCAGCCTGCAGGTTCTGCTCGGCCCTCAAAGCACTCTCGGAAACATTGAAAGTTTCTCGAACGCGCTCCAAGGCAGTTGAGGCCTGAACAACAGCATCGCCGCTCAGTTGACCGTCGGCTCCGAGGTCGTTCAGACATTCACCCAGCCGATCAAGGCCTTTGCGCTCAAGGACTTGCGACGCCGAGAGCGACAGAACTTCTTGCAGCCGAGTCAGAGCGTTTGAATCGGCAGTTTCGGTCGCGGCAGCGGAAGGACCAGCCCCTCCAGTAGTACGGGACAGGAGAGCTTTGAATTCGACCTCCCATGTCGCCTACACACACAAATCAAATTAAGCTCCAAAGAAGTTATAAAAGAGCAAGAAAAGTTTTGTTTTTTAACCTGCCGAGAGGAGACCTCGGCCATGTCTCCAGGATCGTTGCTCGAACCTAAAGAACTCAATGGCCGAGCCCAATGTCTCAGATTGCTTCTCAGTTCTCGCGGCCGATGGAGGTTATCTACGTTCGATGGCCACTGAGGCGGCCACGAAATATAGATAACGCCCTTCGGCGCATAGAATTTTTGATGAAAAGAGTGTATAGGCACCTGACATTTAGTATTTCCGCGTTTAGAATTCTAAAGCAGTAAAGTAATCAAAGAAAGACGGTAAAGGGTACTTACGAAGGTCGAAGTAGCTTCCTGCGAAGGAATGTGGAGGTCCTGGTCCTGAGGATGCACGGGCGTCTCCGCCGTTGCCTCTGGCTCCTCGGCCGGTCGTTTGCCGCGATCGGCTGCGGACAGGCCGACTGGGACAGCCGCTTCGGACGAAGGGGGAACGCCCGGGTTCTGGGGAGAAGCGGAAGGTTCGGCCACCATGACCGGTTTCTCGGCCGGACGTTTGCCACGGTCAGCCATGGAGGGACTTGCTTGAACAACCCTCTCGGATGTGGAAGGAGGTTGTCGACGAGTACGAGGACGAGTTGCCAGCGGAGCCTCGTCGCTCCCTTCGCTCTCATCCAGAACGAAGACAGAGGGATTTGGATTTACAGGGGAAGCTCCCTCGGCCGCAGAAACCGTCTTTTCCAAAATCGGCGCAGCCTCGACAGAAAGAGGTACAACTGGTGTACCGGCCCCGAAAACAGGTCGCGTCTGAATTATCTCTGCGGCCGGAACTGGTCGCTCCTCGACCAAGCGATGGCCGACGGCAGGTGGAGGGGAAACACTGGGGGTCGTCGCTCCAGTAGTATGACTGGAGATGACGTGGATCTCCCGTGCGCCTTTATTTGCCAGTTTCTTTACCCGCTTGGCAGGCGGTGGAGATTGGACAGCCGGCGCGGCCTCTTGGCGAGGCCGTTTAGTCAGCCTGGCCCGGCCAGCAGTTTTATCTGTCTTCGCCACGACCGATTCTTTCCCGGCTGCGGCGACTGCCCCTACTTTTCTCAATGGCCGACTACCTGGGAAGATAAAAGCAAATTAGCACGGCAAATTGATATGTAAAAGGAAAAGTGGAAAAATGAACAGTTACCTTGAGTTTGGGGGGCCGAGGCCTTCTTAGGTCGGTCGCCGAAGAGTTTGTCCAGCACATCTTCGACCGGAGCACCAAAGAATTCCTGGATGTAAGCCTCCCACCAATCACCGAAGGTGTCAGTGCATAGGGTTTCTAGGGTGGTCGGTCGAAAGCGGAACTTTTGGCACTGCTCTTGAAACTCCCTCGCAGCAGTTCGGCATTCCTTATCCGAAGAACGGGGCTCACGTCCGCGGCTTAGGACTGTCCGGGAGGAGAGAAGGGGGACCGGGCAGCCTTGAAGATAACCGAGCTGTCGGGCAAGGAAGTTAGGATGGTACACTTCCCAACCCGCTCGTTTCCCATCGCAGCCAAGGGGAAGGTCGCGAGTAAGCACAAACGACCCCCAGGACTGATGAAGGTCGGCGTCTTCCCCCGCGCCCCACATGGATGTAGGTAGTCTGATGGAGGAAGGGTAGTCCCGACGACGGCATATCAGGAACTCGTCATTGGAGAGGTCATCAAGAGCGAAGAGGTACCTAAATACCTCTTCGGCTTGATGAGGGGGTGTCGGTAGGGAGGCCAACTGAAGCCCAAGTGCCTCCGTTGGTGAGAAGTCGGCTATAGCCGGCCGAAGGGAGGCGAAATACACTTGTAACCAGAGCTGGAAGACCCAGAGGGGACCGTTCTGGTGTGGGTCGATCTTGTGCAGGGTCGCCTCGGCCAGGCAGCGGAAGAGATGGGCGAGAATGTTGGAGCTCAGTGACAGGACATGGCCACTAGCCAGAGCCTCGGCCACCGGCATATTCTCGACCAAGCACTTGTTCGACTTGGTACAACAAATGTACTTGTTGTACCAGTAGAAGAGGAAGGCTTCATGTTCCCCTTCTCGTAGGTCCTCTTCTCCTCGGCCGGCGAAGTGGAGGTAGAAGGTGTTGTAATTGAAGAAGTTTTTGTGAAGCTTGTGAATGTCTTCTTTCGACGGGATTCGGCCTTCACGGTTTAACGTCTCGAAAGCCCATCGATCAAAAAGCGTCTTCAGGTCAATATTCGACGGGTACCCAGAGAGGGCCGCGTCGATAGAGAGCCCGGTCGCTGAAGTGCCCAGAATGGCGGTGACATCTAGAGTGGTGGGGCCGATGGGACCAAGTGGAAGCACCATGGTGTTGGTGGCCGAGCACCAAAAGCACAAGGCGGCTTGGAGGAGCTCCTTGTCGGGAACGATATCCATTGACGAGAGGAGGATGGCGTCGTGGATGCCAAGGGCATTCCATTGATCGCCGAAGAGCTTCTCCATTCGGACAACCCAGGCTGCCCAGGTTGTGGTCGTCGAGGGCCAGGAGCCTTGGGGTTTCGCCGCGTCTCATCTCGACCATTCAAACCCTTGGAGTAAGGGTGTTAGGCAGTGCTCCTGGAGAAGGCCAGTAATGGCCGACGGAACGGTCGCCTTGAAAAGAGGACCCAGGATTTGGTGGGGAGTGCTCATGTCACTCTCAAACCGTATGGTTTTGATCGAGCTCCGATCGAGTATTTTTTGATGTTGTTCGCACTCCCTGGAAAGCTTTGAGATGAAGGATGCCATTGTAGGAAGGAAACACGACGTAAAAGGTTTTCTGGGTTGGGGGATTTGAAAGCAAAGACCCAGAAGAAAGAGATGAATTCGAGAGAAAAACGGCAAGAAATTTCAGAAAGTTTTGAGAGCGTAAAGTACAAATGGGAAAATTCCAGTATTTAGAGAGATGGAGAAGGAAGTGCAATCGTTCGAAATTCAAAATAAAGGGTAAAATCGACCGAAGAAATCACTGATCATGATGAGCATTCAGGGAATGCAGTTGAGAAGACCGAGGGTTTCAGGTTTTGGGGGCGCACGATTGCGTGTGACGGCGAGATTGATGGCGAAAGACGTTTCGGCGTCCGCACGCTGAGAAGTGGCTCACGGATTGAGATAAGGATGGCTAGGTTTAGCCATAAGGTCATGATGACCTGACGGTTCGAGTAACCGCACGCTTCAGACGTCATTATTAGGAAATACCGAGTCACAGGCTGCCACGTGAAGTGGAGGTTTGCAGGTTCAAGTTCGTGCGATCGGGTTCAATAAATGCACCTTGAAAATAAAGTACTTGGGTTCTGTGAACTAGATTCGCTTCTTCAAGGTCGAAACTCGGCCAAAGAGTTCAGGCCGAAGACCTCAGAAGCGAGGGGGCAATGTTTGGGCCCAAAATATCAATTTGGGCCGAGTACAGAACCATCTCGGCCCGGAAGATCTGACAACAAGGGATCCTCGGGTCGCTCGGGTAGTGGGCTTCTAAAACTAGGCCGGCTAGGTTATTTACGAAGACGAGTCCTGGTACAACAAGGAGTCTCGGCAAGTATGATAATCCGGAAGGGAGCCGACTAAAAAAAGGACTAGGTTCACAATCCTAGTCAGGATAGGACTGGTCGAGGTGTTGTTGATCCGGAGAAGAAAGCCTAGTTCGAGTAGGATTGTAACTCAAGGTCCAGTGCTATAAATAGGGGAGGCTGCAAGCCAGTAAGGCCCCACAAAATCAATACAAAATTGCCATGCGCAAATCCTCAACAACTTGAGAACTTTTTTCTTTTTTCTTTTTCGCTGACACATCTTCCGTTGGCATCAACAACACTGTGAAAGCAACCGGTGATATCTTAAGTCGGCATAGATAGCTCTGTCACCGTAGAATTGGCCGAACTCGCAGTACCTTCCGTTGGCATCATAAGCACTGCGGCGGGCACGGTCGATTGTCTATCCAAGTCTCGGTCGAGAAGGGTTTCTAAATCCTTTTTGGTCGAGGTCATCTCATTAGTCTTCTCGACGAAGTGAGGTGTTACAGTTATTACATTCGGCACATTGAAAGCCGAATTTGATTTGTGAGCTTCGTAATAATAGTAACCTTGTCTTCAGGTTTGAGAATCCAGGAGGCCGAGACGTGTTCCTTTCTCGGCCGCAATCGCAAGACGCAGAAGTCAGTAGCGCGACCCAACGCAACATCAACAAATTTACTCCTCGGCCGAGCTCGGCCGACGAGTTGGCACGCCCGCATTCACCGAATGACGTAGTTAGCTTTTAGATTACTCGGCCTGCGCGCCACGTAGGCTTTGTAGTTTTTAGGGTCAACATTTACGTAACCAAAGGACTTCACATATTCCGTGTGCCATACCTTTGAATTCGGCCTCAGCTGACGACCTTGACACCACATTTTGCTTCTTGCTCCTCCAAGTAACTAGATTTCCCCCAACAAACGTAAAGTACCCAGAAGTAGAGCGTCTATCAGTTACATCACCTGCCCAATCAGCACTAGTAAATCCTTCAATCCTCAGATGACCGGAATTTTTATACAAAATTCCTTTTCCTGGAGCCGACTTCAAATAAGCTAAAATCCGCATAACAATCGCCATATGATCCACACTTGGCGAGTGCATAAACTGACTCACCACACTTACTGCATAGGCTATATCTGGACGGGTATGAGCTAAGTAAATTAGTCTTCCTACCAGTCTCTGATATCTGCCTTTATCCACTGGTTCTTGATCTGGATAAATTCCCAAGTAATGTTTCTCCACAATGGGAGTATCCACGGGTTTACACCCAAGCATACCTGTTTCCTTCAATAAGTCCATAACATATTTCCGTTGAGACAAGAAAATACCTCTGGACGAACGAGCAACTTCCACACCAAGGAAATACTTCAAGTCACCCAAACTCTTCATCTCAAACTCGGCAGAAAGGTTCTTTTCCAATTTGACAATTTCATCTGAATCATCACCTGTTATTATCATATCATCTACATAAATAATCAAGGCTGTTACTTTACCGTTTCTCCACTTCACAAATAAAATATGATCATAATGACTCTGATAATACCTATTCTTTCTCATAGCCTGAGTGAACCTCCCAAACCATGCACGCGGTGACTGCTTAAGCCCATAAAGAGACTTCCGTAATCGGCACACTCCCATTTTTTCTCTGTTACTATACCCTGGAGGGAAGTCCATATACACTTTTTCCTCCAGATGTCCATGAAGAAATGCATATTTTACATTAAACTGTTTCAGTGGCCAATTCAAATTTGCAGCTAATGAGATAAGGACTCGTACCGTATTCATCTTAGCCGCTGGAGAGAAAGTTTCCTGATAATCAACTCCGTACGTTTGAGTATACCCTTTCGCCACCAATCTTGCTTTATATCTGTCAAGTGTTCCATCAGCCTTGTATTTCACGGTAAAGACCCATCGGCACCCAATTGGTTTCTTTCCCTTTGGCAGCTCAACAACTTCCCAAGTATTATTTTTCTACAATGCCCTCATCTCTTCATCCATTGCTTCGATCCATTCTCGACTCTTTAAAGCGTCTTCTACCCGAGTTGGTACCTGAATCGAATCCACATTATTCACCCACGCTTGACGTTCGGATGAAAGATTTTTACAGGACACATAATTGGTTATGGGATATTTCACTTTTCCTTCTGGAGAGAACCTGTCAGGATGTACACCACGATTTTGCCTTGGTGGCAATTTATATGTACTTATAATATCATTAGTTACATGAGTATCACTAGTGCTTACCTCAGGGATATCCATAAAAGATGCATTTGATGACGGCACTGTTGAGCTGGAGAGAGGGGGAAAGCTTCAGCAATAGTCGGCTGATCACCAATGCATTCTCCTTCGGCACCACCAATACATGGACTAGCAGTATTTTCTTTGGTGAGAAGCTGTGGAATACTTGGGGCAGGTTCGGTGAGACCCTGTTGTCTACTCACAACAACAGGTTCGGCATAAGTAGACCGAGCATCATCATCTGCATCACTCGGCACACCATGCACTCCCCCTGAAGACGTTTTTTCTTATACATCCAACCATTCGAGAACACCATCAAGATCACAATTAGAACTCTCCCCCTTGTGATCTAAAGATGGTAATACGGGAGTATAAAAATATTCAGACTCAGAGAAGGTCACATCCATGGTGATATAACTGTGACGAGTGTCTGGGTGGTAACACTTGTAACCTTTTTGGTGGGATACGAAACCCACAAAGACACACCGAAGAGCACAAGGATCCAATTTACTATGATGAATCTTGTGAATCTAAACATAAGCCACGCAGCCAAACACCCGAGGAGTGAGTGTATTGGTGATAGGAGCATATTTATGCGACTTAGCTTGCTTGTTTTCTTGCATTTTGGTAAATATTTAGTATTTATAATAGTGTTTAAAGCTAAATTCGTGTGTTTGTAGGTTTTATGGGCTAAGGGTGCATTTTGAGCCAATTTGGAGTAGTTTGGAGTGTTTTTGGGCCCAAGATGAATTGCTTATGATCCAAGCTAGATGGATGGACGAATTTGAAGTCAAAAGAAGCTAGGAACATGCTAAAAACATGGTGAAACAAATACAAGTTGCAAGAAGGGATAGGTTTCTAGAAGGATTGACCAAAACTCCACTCAAAACCATGCCTAACCCACCATTATTCTTCACATCCTTGCCATATGCATCCTTGATGTTTTCCCACCATGACATTTGAGTGATTGTTCAATACCTAACCCATTAGGAAAGTGTGTGGATGATTCAATACCTAACCCATTAGGGAAGTGTGTGGATGATTCAAGACCTAACCCACCATAAAAAACAAGTCCATCCTCTCCCTATAAATACCCATGGCAACAACCTCATTTATCATCCAGAAATTAACCATTCTCCAAGCCTTCCCTTGCCTCTCCCTACATCTCTAAACCCCTTCCCATCCATTCCTCCAAATAACCAACCCTTCAACATCATTCCAACCTTGTTGTTGCGGCAAAGAGAAGGAGAAAAGTCCTTGGACGCGCTTGCTATCCAACATGGATCGTTGGAACGTTTAGGTGCTTTCTTTCCTTTGTTTTTCAATGTTTAAATTTGTTTATCTTTGTTTTGTAATAATGAGGAACTAAACCCCCCTTGGCTAGGGGGGGATTCGAAACACATGTCCATGCTTGCAATATGATTTGATTACTTTTAATTGCGTTTCATAAGTTATGAATTCAATTTACTTATCCGTTCGTATAAAAACTGATTTGTGTATGTTGATTGAGGGTCGACACTTAGTTTGCATGCATGAATTTGATGCTAGAATATAAGGGAGTTTCACCTAATCGTCATGAACTTATATTCACAAGTAGTGAAGGTTGCTAGTCACAATCGCGTTAAGTAAATTCTTGGCATAAGTTTCATGCGTATTCCATAGTAACGAGTGCCTTGTCAATGCTTATGATTTTCATAGAACTTAATGATTCTTGCTTGTATCTCTATTATGCAATTCATGTAGGGAACTTGTGAGGAATGCTTTGGGTTGTCGTATGCAATCATCCAACTCAATAAAAGTAGGAAAATCTGAGGGTTAATTTAAGCGTACCTAATTAACTTGGGGCATTGAGAATTAATAAGTTATTGAAATACAATTGGAAATCGTTTTGTATGCAAGTAAGACATGTGTGGAGAAGAACCCTCTAGCTAAAGCCCATCATCCATAGTTTTTAAGTTTTAGTTATTTGTTTTACTTTCACTTCACAAGAACCAAATCCCCCCTTTTACTTTCTTGTCTTAAAAGTCTTTTGTTTACATTTTTTTTTAACTTTGTTTTTATGTTTTTAAATTAGTTTTGAGAGGTTTTAGCAAGCCCTCCTAATCCCTGGTTTAGAACGATACCCTACTTACATCTATACTACAATTGTCACAAGAGGGTTTAATTTGCGTGTCAAGTAATTCTCACATCAATTGGTAGAAACAACCGGAACATGTTCCGTCAGCACTTGGAGTGGAGTACGAAATTCTACAACTTGGGATGGCATGCGATTGATAACATACACAGCATAGTGATGGCGTCTGGCCAAAAACTTTTGGGAACAGACCCACCAATAAGCAGGGCGCGAACGGTTTCCAAAATATGACAGTTTTTCCTCTCAGTAACCCCGTTTTGTTGTGGGGTGTACGAGCAAGTTGTCTCATGAACAATTCCTTGATCACGGAAAAAATTAGAAAGCTCAGAGTTAACATATTCTCCCGCATTATCAGTACGAAGAACTTTAATAACAGAGGAATATTGAATAGCCACCAGCTGAGAGAATGATCGAATAATGGCACTTACATCACTTTTATGTTTCAACAAATACACCCATGTCATACGAGTGCAATCATCAACAAACGTAACAAACCACTTAACTCCTGAAACTGTATTAACGGGCGAGGGCCCCCAAACATCTGAATGCACAAGCTCAAACGGAAGCAATCTTTTATTCATACTAGAAGGAAACGAAACACGATGGCTCTTAGCAAGAATACATACTTCACAATGTAAGTCTGAGTCCTTTATTTCCTGAAACATACTAGGCAACATACGCCTTAAATAACCAAAAGAAACATGTCCTAACTGATGATGTAACAACCAAACTGCTTGTAGATTACTAGTACGGGATGCTCGAACTGCATTAGCTCTGCCAGGAATGACGTCATCCACATAGTACAACCCCTCTCTCTTAGTGCCACGCCCAATTATCTCCTTGGTTTGAATATCTTGAAGCAAACAAAAAAATGGATACATAAGTACAACACAATCCAATTGCTCAGTAACTTGGGGAATAGATAATAAATTGTGAGACAACTATGGAACAAGTAAACAGTGGTGAAGAGAAAGAGATGGCGTGAGGTCCACTATGCTAGCCCCAGTCACCACGGCTCCGCTAGAAGCACGCTCTTTAGCACGCAATTTCCTTTTCAATTCTGGAAACCATTCAGGTACTCCATGTTTCTGAAAACATGTATCTTCTGTATGACGGGTTTGCCCACAAAAAGTACACTTCAAATCATCCTTATTCTCTCGAGTGAAAATACGAGAATCGGTTGATGAAAATGGACCATAGGGTCAGCCAGAAGAGGGCCATGACACCATTTCCATGGGAAGGGTTCCTCCGTGGTTCCCAGCAACACTACCTCTCATCATAGTAGCATGGCGTTGAGCTTCCCGTCTAACTACTGAAAACGCTTCTTCCACATATGGTAAAGGTTGAGTTCTCAAAATATCATTGCGGACCTTGTCAAAAACATCATCGAGGCTCGCTAAAAAAGCATACACACGGTCTAGTTGAACTTCTTCTCGAAGTGTCTTCAAGTCAAGAGCACACGCCATCTTGATTGGTCTTCTTTGATCGAGTTCTTGCTAGACAACTTTAAGATCGGCATAGTATATACCGATAGGCCTTCCTTCTTGGCGAAATTGGAATGACTTCACTTTCAATTCATAAATCTGAGAGATATCAGATCCATCATAATACGTCCTGGCAACTTCTTCCCATACTTCTTTAGCAGTACGAAGATGAATGAAAAAACCCATGATTGTAGGATCCATGGAGTTAATCAACCATCATTTCACAATTGCATTCCCAGTCTCCCAAGCATCATATTCGGCACTGTCTTCATTGGGCTCCTTAATACTGATAAGCTCATATTTATATATATTTTACATCAAATTCTCTCGTCTTTTCTTTGTTATTTCCTCATATTTTTGTGCTATTTACTTTGTTTTTGTGTTTTATCGAATTTATCTAGCTAATAAAATAAAAATAGCATAAGTATGATTTTATGAAATAAATTCGTTAAAATTGTTGTTGTAGATTAGCTTTTAAATTAAATAATATATATATATATATATAATAATAATAATGATTCATGATGATGTTTGAAACATCATCATGGTTTGTTTTGTGTAAGGAAAAGAATAAAAGAAAGTAAAGGCATGCAAAAATTGAGGGAATAAATAAAATAAAGGCAAGAGGGGAGGATTGATACGTGCCTCCCTTGTGCAGCCAAAGGAGGGACAAGGTGCCTGGTTGGAAAGGAATGAAGAAAAGATAAAAAAATAAAGGAAGACAGCAAGTCAGACATGGCAGAAATAAAGAAATAATGAGAATAAAGGGGAGCTCGGCATGTGGGGATCAAAACAGGAAAGAAAGAGTGAGGTGCTGCCTTGAGTGGGGAGATAAAGAAAGCTGCCTTTGGCAGCTGGAAAGGGGGAGCGCAGCGACAGGGAGCTGCTGGGCAGCTGGAAGGAGGAAGGTGCAGAAAGAGCTCCTCTGGGAGAAGGAAAAAGTAAAGAGGAGCTGCCATATAAGGCAGCGACCGAGGAGAGTCCACGGGGGGAGTCCACCCTTCTATTGGTTAGAGGGCAGCAAAGGAGCAGCGACAGGGAGCTGCTCTCGGTTTGGAAAAGCACGGGGCTGCACAGAGAAGGCTGCGGACCAGCGACCTGCAGCGAGGAGAGATAAACGAGAAATAAAATAAGCACAGAAAGAAAAGAAAGATGGCAGCACCCATTTGAGAGGCAGATAGCTGATCAGTCGAGTCAGAGTGTTGCTTCTGTTTTTATTTCACCGAGAGCTAATAAGCAACAAAAGCACAGAGAGCACAACACGGTCTCGACAGAAGAATCTCTGCAATTTCAATTGGGTTCTATTTTTCTTAAACTCATGTTTAATTTAATTTGTTTTTCAATTATATTAAACATGTGTAATTAATTTCTGTTTAGTTAGAGGGAAATTTGAAACCATGAATATTTGTTTATTATAATTTGATTTACTCCAGTTATGAATTCTTGAACGTTGGATGTGGTTTATTTTTCTGTGTTGATTAATAACTTGTTTATGTATGTGGGTTAAGGGTCGACACTTAATTTGCATGCTTAGACTTGATGCTAGGATATAAGGGAATTTCACCTAATCGTTATGAACTTATATCCATGAGTAGTAAAAATCGCTAGTCACGATTGTGTTTAATAAACCCTAGGTTGGATTAACATGCGTATCCCATAGTTATGAATGCCTAGTCGATGTTTATGATTTCCATTGAACTTAATGATTTTTTATATGTCTCTCTATCATGCGTATTCCATAGTTAGGGAACTTGATAAAAATAATTTGGTTGTGATGCGTTTCCCGTCCAATTCAATGAATCTAGGGAAATCTGAAGCTTAATTTAAGCGGACCTAATTAACTTGGAGCGTTGTCATTTATTCGTTTGTTGAAATCATAACTGGGAATCAAATTATATGCATTTATTCATGTGTGGATAAGGAACCCTCTAACTAGTGTCTCATCATTTTATTTCTATAAAATATATTTTCTTTGAAGTTTGTTTTTAAGTTTCAGTTTTAAATTCAATTTCGTAAAAAAATCAATCCCCCATTTATTTAAAGTGTTAAATTTGTTAGAAATAAATTTAGTTTGTGTTTTCTAGAGTCTTGAATTATTTTGAGTCTTTTGATTTGTTTTAAATTATTTGTTAGTTTTATTTTGAGTTATTCTAGTTAAGTGTTTTGAGTCTAGTTTAGTGTTTTAAATTTTGTTTTTACGTTTTTAATTTAATTTTACTTTGGTTAGCATCCCTAGTTAATCCCCGGTTAGAACGATCCCTACTTACATCATTACTACAATTGTCACAAATAGGGTTTAAATTTGTGCGTTAGTAAATTCTCGCATCAAATTTTTGGCGCCGTTGCCGGGGATTAGCAAATTTGCTAATCCCTTGTTTATGTTTTTGTTTTTGTTTTACTTTTTATTTTATTTTATTTTATTTTATTTTATTTGTTTTTGTTTGTTATGTTTTTTTTTTAACTTTTGATATTTGATTTAGTTTTCTTTGATTTTAGGTACAATGGAGCGAGACATGGCACTCGAATCCATTCAAGCTCAATTGGCACAACTCACTGCTCAATTGACTCATAATGCCGAACGGACCACAATGCCAAGTGTCCCTACACTTGATGTGCCCTATGGGCAAGGATATCAAACTCATCAATATCCCCAATTTTCTGCAAATGAAGATGTTTGGGGATATCAAGGCCATAACCAATCAAGGGGCAACATGTTTTCCAACGCTTATAATTCGGATTGGAGAAGTAATTCAGAGTATATGTGGGATGAACCTCAACAATTTCAACAAGGTGGATATTGGCAGCAAGACGAGTTCTATTCAAGACCTATGCAGCCACCACAGCATCCCCCACAGCAATTTCAATCGAATTCAAGTATGCCCATTAATTATAATGAAATTCTTGATGGACTCATTTCTTTGTCGCAGGGTTCACAAAATCAAGCTGATGAGACTCACCAAGCAGAATATTGGCAGCCATCGGAGGAGTACTATCAATGGCCATATGAACCACCACAGCCTCCACCACAATCTCCCCAACCAAATTCAGGTACGTCCTCGGATAATGACATTTTGAATAAGTTACTAACCTCTTTGACCCAGGACGTAGAAAATCGAAACATGGAGATGCAAAATAAAGCCAACAAGGTGGATGCTTTGGAGGAGCAAGTTGGGCAGATTATGGAATTCATGGCACAGATTCGAGATCAAGGTGACATGGAGGATGAAGTTGTCCCAGAACCATCCAAACAGAGCCCGAACATGGATGAATTGCCAATTCAAGAAGAAGATGAGGATGACGACTTGGGCAGTTTAGAAGAATTCTTATCGCAAACCCCCCAAGTCCTTATGTCATCCAACTCAGGTGAGGAGGTTCTAAGTTCAATTCATTCTAACATCGTTCCACCAAATGTCCTTTTTCCTTGCAGGTTTTTAAATCCCAAGGAAGAAGTGAATGAAAAAGACGTTGTGGAAGCTCTTCCAGAGGTGAAAAGTGATATCCAAACTCTTGGTGCACCAAATCATGTTCCCGATGACGTTGAAACATTCAAAGAGATTTCTACACCAAGAAGAGGGATTCCAGAAAATGAGGTAGCCGGAGAATTTCAAGAATACATCCAAGAGGCTGTGCATGAGACAATCAAGCCCAAAGCAGTTGAGTTTGATGACACGGGACAAGCCACAACCATCATAGTAAACCTGGCTAAGTTCAAAGTCCCGGAAATGTTCAAAAATGTGGTGTTTGTCATTGAGTTTGTGTCGGAAAAAGATAGTAAGCCATCTTCTCCATTTTTAATTTTATGTTATACTAACAATCTAATTTTGATGATTCAGGCACCGTCATTAGAACTTAGACCGTTGTCGGATCATTTCAAGTACCACCGTCCGTTTAATGATAAGCCCATGCATTTGAATAATGAAGGGAGGCCTAGGAATCACCCACAATCAGATTTGCATTCCTAATCCCTTCTCTTTACTGAATTTATTTTACTTTGTTTAGTTCTTTCATTGTTTGTTTGCTCTTGTGTGAATTTATTTTACGTTGATTTTTTTTTACGTTGATTTCATTATGTTTTGTTATTTAGTTGTGATTTTTGTTTTGTTTATTTAGTTGTGATTTTTGTTTAGGAGATTAAACTTAGTCTTTTTTTTTACTTTGATTTACTTATTTTACATTTATATAAAATAAAAAATGAAAAAAAAAAAAAAAATGAAAAAAAAATTAATAATAATAATAATAATAAACATCACATAATTAAAAAAAAAAAAACAAAAAAAAAAAAAAACAAAAATACTTTTATTTATATTTATAATTAAATAAACTTAAAGCATAAATATTTTACAATAATCTAAAACTAATAGTTTTCATTGGTCATTGGTAGGTGGTGCCTCGGAGGTCGATGGAGCCCCTGAAAGACGAAGCGCCAGAGCTGGATCATTCGGAGTCTCAATATTTGGTGCTGCTCCCGAGGACGAAGGCAACACAAACCTCGGGAGTAACGTCATAAACCGTTGATGATCACTCTGAATCCGCACTTCGGACTCCTGCAGCTGATCAAGCTTCCTCTTCATGCTTGTGGAGTAATTGGTTGCGAGCATGTGCAAATCCCTGTTCTCATGCCTGAGCACTCTGACCTCCTGCCGAAGACTAGCCACTTCAGCCATCAACGACTCCACCTGACGGGTTCGTGCAAGAAGGCGCTGGCCCATGTTTGATACTGAGCCTGCGCATCGGACGCTGTAGGCCATAGAGTCCTGGACAGCTAGTTCGTCGGACCGCCTAGAAAGTATCCTAGTGTCTCTAGGAGTGAGCAGATTTCTGGCCACCACCGATGCGGTTGTTTCATTCATCATCATGGAATCCCCAACTGTAAGAGGACCATTCGGGGATATGAAGGACGGCTGCCAAATGTTGGTTGGAGAAGATATATCACTATCTTCCCCAACATTCAAGTTAAGGCGACGGTCAGAAGGGCAAGACATATTTGAAGGTGTTGAGAATGAAGAGTCGGACTGATCAAGATTAAAAGAAATGCAAGGAGGAAGTGTTTACAGGAGGGAGTGTTTACAGGGGGAGCTTAAGTGTGTTGTGGAACAAAAATGAGCGTTCTTATAAGAAGAAGAAATCGTTGAGGCATCACTCAGCAGTCGAAGAGGCGCCCTCTCGCAAATCGAAGAGCCGGGCTCCTTTCTCAAAAGCCGGATTCTTTTCTCAAAAGCGGCGTCGCCTTTCTCAAAAGCCGGATTCTTTTCTCAAAAGCGGCGTCGCCGTTCTCAAAAGTCGGGCGTCTTTATCAAAAGTCGGAGCGGTCAGGAATCACGAGGCGAACAGCTTTTCCAATTTTGTCGTCACTCGTCACGCGCGCTGTCAGCTTTGCGCAAATTACGGGTGGCTTTTTCAGAAAGCGCGTGACCTGTACTGTTCATCCATCCACCGGCTGCCGACAGGGGTAAAAGAATAGTTTCGGTTGTGAAGAAAAGACCTATAAACGTCTACCTTCGCATCCATTGCAAAGGCAAACTCTCTCAGCACTTCTTCATCTCCGAATTTTTTCATCTCCGAAAATGCCTTTCCATCAAACCCTCTCGAGTTTCTCTGTGTTTCTCATTCCTTGGGATACCTTTCCAAACAAGTCATCTAGAGCTAGAGTATTTCATATCATGAAGGTTGAAAGCAAGAGTATCTCATATCACGCTTTCTCCCTGTCCTTGTCCTTGTCTTTGTGATAAGGAGAAAGCGGGCAATCAGCCAGCACTCGGTGTCAATCTTCCAATCTAAGAACCGACTGCCTGGAAATCCTTCCTGATTGCTTACCTAGCATTGCTTACCTAGCATTGCTCTCGAGTGCTCATCTTCAACCGCTGATGTACCTCCGAAGAAGTCGCCACATCTGCCTGGAGAACAGCCAAGGCAAGTGAAAATGTTACTTGAAGCATGTGGAGACAAGGTGCTGCTTCATCTTCAAGATCAAGTCTCATTTTCCTTGCTAAGAAGTTCCCCAGCCCAGTTCAAGCATACACCTGTGGAACGATACTTCTTCAAAAGCAAAAGTATCCCATATCATCAGAGTCAGAGGCAAAGATTTCTCATGGCATGCTTTTCCTTTACCCTTGCTCTCGGCTACGGGGCAAGGTGAAAGAAAGGCAATCGGTCGGCACTTGGACAGATTGAACAAAGAAGCAGACCACCACCTATTCCTCGTGCCTACCTGCCATGCAGAAGAACAAAAAGAGAAGAATGTAGCCTGCAGACTCAATCAACCCGGCAGAAGGAGTCTGAGTTGAGACCAAGAGCTCGAGAAGCTTCAACAACACCACCAATCAAGTCTCATTTTCCTTGCTAAGAAGTTCCGAGGCCAGTTCAAGTTCAAAGCTGTGGAAAGTCACCAAACAGGACCAATGATCATTTTTATTAGTTTTATTCATTATCTTTTATTTTCATTTTCAATTTTTCGTTTGTTTTCTTTTATATTTTCTTGCATGCGTAACTGATTTATTTCTTTTCTTTGCAGGAACTTTTGGCAATTTCCACCCTTGAAGTTGATTGCAAAATGGAAGCTTGGGGGTCATCGCTTGATTTTCTGCAAATTAGGGAAGTTTTCAGTCCTATTGCTTTATTTTGTTTCTTTGTATTTATTTATTTTATTTTTATTTGCATTTTATTATATTTTCTGACATTGGGGACAATGTCTAGTTAAAGTGTGGGGGTAAAGAGTATAAAAATGACCAAATTGAAAATTTTTGTACCTTCGACTTTGAACTGGTTTCATTTGTTTCCATGTTATTGCTTTGTTTTCTTAATTAGTTTTGTTTTATTAAAAAAAAAAAAAAAAAAAAAAAAAAAAATCGGAAAATTTAAAAAATCCAAAAATATTTCCTTGTTTTCCTTATTGATTTGAATTAGATTTTTGTTAGTTTCCCGACCCAATGATATAATTGGATAAAATTTGAACCATGATGATCAAGAACTTAGTTAACATGTGTTGTGTGAAATTCCTAATTCTCGTGTTAGTTTGTACATATTTGATCATCTTTGAAAAACCAAATGCACATAGCCTTGTTGATGTGAAACTAAAGCATGATTTAAAGCTCCATATGTGAATTTAGTGACCATATACATCCTATGTGAGTTTTTGAGCCTATTGAAAGTGTGTGCATTTTTCATACACTCTTATTCTTTCATGTGTGATGAACTTATGTGAGATACTTCTCTAGAACTTGCATAACGATCTTTCGAAATATTTGTCATTGATTGCATGAACTTGAAAATGATAGAGGCATTAGGTTTACCACCATGGCCCAAATAACCTTGTTTCCCAAAGAAAAATGATATCATTAGATTGCCAATTTGAGCCGTATTTGTGAGCCTTTTATTTCTTATCACCAGATATGTCTACCCTTATGCCTGAAATATTTTTCCTTACCCTTTCCAAGCAAGCTAATGAGTAATGTGAAATTGTCTTATGAGAAGTGTTTGTGAAGTACTCGGAGGGTGTTTGGCAAAAGAATAAGTGTGAGGGTTTTTCATGTTTGTATTTAAAAAAAAAAAAAAAAAAAAAAAAAAAAAAAAAAAAAAAGAAAAAGAGAAAGAAAAGAAAAAAAAAAGATTGTATACAAAGAAAATAAAAAGTTTTTAAAGTTTCAGTTTAAGGGTGTGGTTGGAGATGTCAGAAGAATCGTTGGAGAGCTTGAGTTCTTATAAATCTAAAGAAAAGAATTGCTTGCAATGTAGCTTGGAACTTGTGTTTTCTTATTCTTTCGTTTCAATAACCCTATCCCTAAGCCTCATTACATCCAATAAAAGTCCTCTTGATTTAAGTTTTGCAATTATGACTGTGGAGAAGTGATCTTTATGCAAGCTTATGGTAGAACTTTCACATTTGATTCTTTGAGAGAAACACATTAAAACTAAACACATGTGTGATTGAGTGTAAATCCCGTGAGAAGGTCGCTAGTTTGCATATGGTGATTTTAAAAATAAAAATTTTGAAATTACATTAACATGGCTATCTCACACACTACACTTCAAAGATGATTCAAAGATCACTGCTAATATTTGAATAAGGAAAATGAACTTGAATTGCTTGTTGGTGTTAGCTATGGTTCTTGATGATTGTGTTCTCAAATGAAGTTCTATGAGGGTCATATAGGAGGAAGCTAATATTTTCATGTTATTACTTTTTCTGTTTTCGTTTGTTTTGCTCGAGGACTAGCAAAAGCTAAGTGTGGAGGTATTTGATAAGCTCATATTTATATATATTTTACATCAAATTCTCTCGTCTTTTCTTTGTTATTTCCTCATATTTTTGTGCTATTTACTTTGTTTTTGTGTTTTATCGAATTTATCTAGCTAATAAAATAAAAATAGCATAAGTATGATTTTATGAAATAAATTCGTTAAAATTGTTGTTGTAGATTAGCTTTTAAATTAAATAATATATATATATATATATAATAATAATAATGATTCATGATGATGTTTGAAACATCATCATGGTTTGTTTTGTGTAAGGAAAAGAATAAAAGAAAGTAAAGGCATGCAAAAATTGAGGGAATAAATAAAATAAAGGCAAGAGGGGAGGATTGATACGTGCCTCCCTTGTGCAGCCAAAGGAGGGACAAGGTGCCTGGTTGGAAAGGAATGAAGAAAAGATAAAAAAATAAAGGAAGACAGCAAGTCAGACATGGCAGAAATAAAGAAATAATGAGAATAAAGGGGAGCTCGGCATGTGGGGATCAAAACAGGAAAGAAAGAGTGAGGTGCTGCCTTGAGTGGGGAGATAAAGAAAGCTGCCTTTGGCAGCTGGAAAGGGGGAGCGCAGCGACAGGGAGCTGCTGGGCAGCTGGAAGGAGGAAGGTGCAGAAAGAGCTCCTCTGGGAGAAGGAAAAAGTAAAGAGGAGCTGCCATATAAGGCAGCGACCGAGGAGAGTCCACGGGGGGAGTCCACCCTTCTATTGGTTAGAGGGCAGCAAAGGAGCAGCGACAGGGAGCTGCTCTCGGTTTGGAAAAGCACGGGGCTGCACAGAGAAGGCTGCGGACCAGCGACCTGCAGCGAGGAGAGATAAACGAGAAATAAAATAAGCACAGAAAGAAAAGAAAGATGGCAGCACCCATTTGAGAGGCAGATAGCTGATCAGTCGAGTCAGAGTGTTGCTTCTGTTTTTATTTCACCGAGAGCTAATAAGCAACAAAAGCACAGAGAGCACAACACGGTCTCGACAGAAGAATCTCTGCAATTTCAATTGGGTTCTATTTTTCTTAAACTCATGTTTAATTTAATTTGTTTTTCAATTATATTAAACATGTGTAATTAATTTCTGTTTAGTTAGAGGGAAATTTGAAACCATGAATATTTGTTTATTATAATTTGATTTACTCCAGTTATGAATTCTTGAACGTTGGATGTGGTTTATTTTTCTGTGTTGATTAATAACTTGTTTATGTATGTGGGTTAAGGGTCGACACTTAATTTGCATGCTTAGACTTGATGCTAGGATATAAGGGAATTTCACCTAATCGTTATGAACTTATATCCATGAGTAGTAAAAATCGCTAGTCACGATTGTGTTTAATAAACCCTAGGTTGGATTAACATGCGTATCCCATAGTTATGAATGCCTAGTCGATGTTTATGATTTCCATTGAACTTAATGATTTTTTATATGTCTCTCTATCATGCGTATTCCATAGTTAGGGAACTTGATAAAAATAATTTGGTTGTGATGCGTTTCCCGTCCAATTCAATGAATCTAGGGAAATCTGAAGCTTAATTTAAGCGGACCTAATTAACTTGGAGCGTTGTCATTTATTCGTTTGTTGAAATCATAACTGGGAATCAAATTATATGCATTTATTCATGTGTGGATAAGGAACCCTCTAACTAGTGTCTCATCATTTTATTTCTATAAAATATATTTTCTTTGAAGTTTGTTTTTAAGTTTCAGTTTTAAATTCAATTTCGTAAAAAAATCAATCCCCCATTTATTTAAAGTGTTAAATTTGTTAGAAATAAATTTAGTTTGTGTTTTCTAGAGTCTTGAATTATTTTGAGTCTTTTGATTTGTTTTAAATTATTTGTTAGTTTTATTTTGAGTTATTCTAGTTAAGTGTTTTGAGTCTAGTTTAGTGTTTTAAATTTTGTTTTTACGTTTTTAATTTAATTTTACTTTGGTTAGCATCCCTAGTTAATCCCCGGTTAGAACGATCCCTACTTACATCATTACTACAATTGTCACAAATAGGGTTTAAATTTGTGCGTTAGTAAATTCTCGCATCAAATACTCCCTGTCACGAACCCCTTTTTTCCACGCCCAGCAATATACATCTCTAATACTTTGGACCAAATAGGATAATTTGATCCATTGAGTTTTACAATATTTGGAAGCATCACTTTGAATAACCACAGGATTGACAACTGACCCGTGGGTAGAGCCCGATGTCCTATCCTCCAATTTCAGCACAGTTTCTCCTATATCACTCGCCATTAATCACAATACCCACCACACATAAGGTACGGAGCAGAAAGCCCAGAGTTTTTGCTGCAGGGATGCAGCGACAACTACTGAAAAAAAGAAAAAATAACGAAGCGGTCCTTGTCTCCTACAAAAAACAATGCAGCAGCCTCCTTGTCTCCTACAAAAAACAATGCAACAGCCTTTACTTACTGCAGAAACACAGCAGAGATTACAGTGACCCTTGTCTCCTACAAAAGCAACACAGCAAGCTGGACTTGCTGCAGAAACGCAGCAGAGATCACAAGGGTTTTCTCGGGGTTTTCGTTACTGTAGCAACGGCACGGTGGGAATATTTTTTTAGGGTTACGCTTGGTTCTGATGTCAAATTGAATTTACAGCTTAATTCTCATTGTATTGCATAATAGATAATATATACATGATACAATCCTTATTCTATAAGGAAACAATAAAGGACACACACAAATCCTTCCTAATAAAGGATTTTAATATTTACAATATATTTACATGTCCTTTTTATTTAAAAAACACTCACGGCAACAGTAAGTACTTTCAGCATGCCCGTTGGTTGACCCTGCTTGGCGCCTCCTCTTCTCTTCCGACAGTAGTTTAGCAAACCTGAAAATTATAGTAATTAAGTTACAATTTTTCACTACTCACCAATTACATATATAAGTCTGTTGGTTTAATGATAAATATTTTACCTTATAAGAGCCTCTGCATTTGTCTCATGCTTAGTAGCCTCAAACCTGCCACTGTCCAAATTAACCCGAGAAACTGGTTTTTTCAATAGCCTTTCACCAACTTTCACAAGATTGGTCAAATTCTTCTTTGTGGCTATATCCAGAGAAGTTATTGTCCCACGAAGGGTATCATCCTACGTTTGGTATCAGAAATGATGTCAGTTTTTTGTGTCTAAACAACATTATTCTAAAAAAGTTATACTGGTGAATCTATGGATAAAATGCATTTCGGATGACGAGTTCAGTACCTGAATTCTAAGATAATTTTCTTCAGAGTGAAGGGCTTGGAAAACTGCAGAAAGGTGAAGATCAACCATATCGTTGCTTGCTTGACTGAACACATTAATGATTGGGGTGGAGCCACCGCTGGTTAACCAATTCAACAAGCCCCATTTCGCTGAAGAGCGTGCATGGTATTTCATTTCAGCTTTTGATGAACCAGTTCCTAATGATATCACTAGAAATCTCCCATAGTCCATAGGTTTCACAGGAAAGACGTTTGGATTCGCCTTCCTTATTTCGTTTGTAACTTCACAAACAGCAAGTAAAGTCTGCAAGGACAAAAGTGTTTTAAGTGTTTAAGTTAATTTTTTATAATCCCGAAGTTTACTTTTAAAATCAATGGTATAAATTGACGATTTGGTAATATAACTCCTCCTATCCAAGGTTCTAAAAGACGCTAGGCGCTAGTCAGGCGGCGGGTTAGGGCCTAGCGCCTAGGCGGCTAGGCGGGGTCTAGGCGGGCGCCTAGGCGGACTAGGCGGATTTAAGTAAATTCATTATATTTCGTGTAAATAAATGTCTGTTTATACTTAAAATATATATAATTTCATCATAAACTACAAAATAGAATGATATATGTATTATAAAGTATTGGAATATAATGAAAACATAGGGAACAAACATATAGTGTGTGCCTATTTAAGTATTCAACAAGTCTCTTACAATTTATTGAAAAAAATTAAATGCAAATTGAAAGTTATCTATTTTCTATCAAAGTGAGTCGCAACCTAGGCAGGTGCCTAGGCGGGTATGGGCGGGTTAGGCGGTCTAGGCGGGCGCCTCAACTGGTCTAGGCGCCCTTTATTAATTTTCAAACGCCTAGGCATTAATCGGGGCGGTGACCAGCCGCCTAGCGCCTAGGCGGGGCCTAGGCGGCGCTAGGCGGGGATTTTTAGAACAGTGCTCCTATCACATATACCGGATTATTTGCAGCCACGCCGCCATCTATAAGGTTGAATTCCCTAGTTCTGCCTGCAGCGTTCTTGGTTTCAAAATAATGAGCTGGAAAATAAGTTGGTGCCGCTGAGGTTCCAATGCATATGTCAGAAAGTAAGGCATCGTATGATGGCTTCTTTTTCACCTGCCAACAAAAATAAGCACATCATATTATATTGCAACATATATGAGTAATTTGCTTAAATAATTTTTAGACGTGAACAAATTTTACAATACTTCGACGTATAGAATATTCTGGAATATGGAATATACTAAAATTTTTCGAATTAGTTAATATATTAGAAGGACGGTGAATTACTTTAAAGTTGGAGAAGATAGCGGGCTGAAGATTCTTGATGTCAAATGTGGGAATTACAACATTAGTCAATGTGTCGTGCAGTTTTGTGTTGCCCAGCCTTTCCCTAATCAAGCGATGCAAATACTTGCCATTGTATTTTGGTCCTGCTAGAGCTTTGATAATCTTTGTCGTATTAGAAAAAATTGGCCAACTGTCGTTTAAACCATTAGAGCAACAATTATTATGAATATCCAATATATATAAAATTAATTAAGTGGACATAATTAACATGTAATTAATTAAGCATGCATTACGTGTTTTGGGGGAAGATTTTAGGGCATTGATTAAAGTAGAAGTCTATAATATCTTTGGCGGCGAACAGTGGGCGGTTATTCTCGTTTGGGGCTGCGAGCATAGCAGTCACAAGACCACCTGTGCTTGTTCCTGCAATCACATCAAAATAGTCGGCGATCCTTGCATCTTCACCATCCAGCTTCTGCAGTACCACCAATAACATTAATCTTATTAGTACTTAATTGGGAAAATAAATCACTTAAAATACTATTAGGGTGCGTTTGTTTGGGCTCACTAACTCTCCTTGAACTGGACTGGACTAACTGTTATTGTAGTCTCATGTTTGTTAGGCTGAAGGATTAGGTTTAATGGGATTAAGTCGGACTCGCTCCGACTGACTCTCTCACTAAAAGTTCTTAGCCAAACCCCCCAAATATCCCAAGACTGCTAAGACCCCCGTGCTGCTTCGTTTGGCTTGTCCAAACCTTGTGCCTCGTTCGAACTTACAAGGTGCTGCTTCGTTTGGCTTGTCCAAACCTTGTGCCTCGTTCGAACTTACAAGATCTCAATCCTAAAAAATAAGGATTTTTTTTCATCTAGGACGGTGATTTGGGGTCTTCCACCATCTGGGTCTTTTGGCATCTTAGATCTCGTACACACACACATATCGCGCTCTCTCTCAGAAACGCTCTTAATTTTCTCACTTACCAACCACCCCGCTTCCGCTAATTCTTCCCCCACCAGTGGCGTTCAATTGTTGGAATTCAATTTCCGACTTTGTCGTTTTCAGCGGACCATGATCTGAATCCGGTACGCCAGACAAGGTGAGCAATTATTTTGAATTGGGGACTTTGAAAAGTGCTTGGTTGGTGAGAAAATTGAGAGAAAGAAACAAAAGAAAATGGAATGGCAATTACTAAGAACAGGGGAATTGCATGAAAGGAAATGGGACTTTGAAAGGTGTTTCGTTGGTTGATTTTTTGCAAACGGATTCCATGAAAGCAAAGATGTTCAGGCCAAGCTTGATGAAGGAAACAATCAAGAGGCAGAGAAGATTGAGGTTATAGATGTAGAAAAAAAAGGGAGTGGAGAGGCAGATAAAACAGAGCATTCTAGAAAAAGGGTTTCTAGAAGGAAAAAAAAAGGAATAATTAATTATAAAAAATTCTAGATATGCATTATAATAATATAATTTTAGAGTTTGTTAATTATCCTGCTTTTTAGTCTGACACAGCACCAAACACTTCATTAAATCAGTCCAGCTTAGTCTAGTCTAAGACAGTCAGCTGTAGTCCTTAAAGTTAGTCCAGTGCAACAATCGCACCCTTAAAACACAGATGGTAAAGTACTTATATATATTGACAGAAAGTCTTAAATACCTGAAGTTCAGATTCGAGGAAAGCAAGAATGGTTGCCGGAATGAGGCCTCTTATTCCGCCCCCATCGACACTGAGAACTGTGACTATCTTTCCAAAGACTGGGGGGGGGCTCTACTCTACCGCTTCTTTCCATCAGATCAGTTAGAGAGAGAGAAAGAGAGAGAAATTTCTGAGATATGCTTTGAGAGAAGTAGTCTTGGTATTTATAACACCAGCTTTCGTGCATGAGTGTTTCTGCATGGTAACCCATCTTCCGGGAAATATGCATGCAACCTCCCCTTTAGATAAATTTCCAACGTGTGGATAATAACCCATGCTGAATTCCTGTAGCTGTATTTAATTGACTATTTTAACTGTAGAAGTCGGAATGATGATTAATTCTAGTCTTAATAGTATCCAAACGTAACACAACAATCCGGTAAACTCCAATATACGATTAGAGAGATAACTGACTCCACAAGAATTGTAGAGGAATTTCCACAGAAAACTTTGTAGCTAATTCACGAGACTTTTTGCTTATGATCCAAATTATTCTTATTACAAAATATTTTATAAACATAATCTCTATAAGAAAATCAATAAAATTACAATGGATGGCCAATCGATTGTAGTAAATAAATAGATGGTTCGTAATATTTTTATTGTATTAATATATTTCTACATGCAATAAATAGACGGCTCATAATACTTTTATCGTTTTTGTAGCTCCTCCAAAATTTTATGCAGCCAATATCCAGCTTGATGAGGCTCTTGCGTATGTAATATATTCCTGCATGCAATATTGACTTGTAATTACACATACGCCTCTTGAGATTTTTTGAGTTTTCACAAAACCATCTAAAAATTTGAAAGTAATAGAAATACCCCTTGATGTTGCAAAATCATTTCAAGAACCCCCTTCCGTTAAGGTTTCGTAGTTTTATGATGACATCAGGAAAATTTAAAAAATAAATAAATAACCTGAAGCGTCTGCTATGGGGTGTTAATATAGTTCCTTGAGAAACTTTGCTTATTTTTTCAAATATTTAACTGATCATGGATATATATGTTTGCACGAAGATTTTGTCTCGACCGCTGCCAAGGTCTTTTAATTATCATGGTGTGCGCGTCAAACAATCTTGTTCGTTTTTCAACTTATTGTAACAATAGATTTTCAGTTGGTTGAGTTTTATTTTGACTGATGCAAAGGTCTTTTCATTTGCGTGCTTAATAATCCCTTTCGGATTAAGGTGCATATTTTGATCTTTATCTCTAACTGTTGGGTGATATAACATTGCAGAATTCTTCAATTTTTTGGCGATTATGTGCAGTGATTTCAACGAAAAAATATTATTCGTGTTTTTATATAATAAGCATCGTCTAATCAAAACTTCTAGGCAAACACTATTTTAAGCTCGTAAGGGGTTTTATACGTAATTAAACCGGCATATATAGCCTCATGCATAAATGGGAACAATTATAGAGAAATGCTAAGGGGATTTTTGACTTTTGATTGACTTTTTGCTACCTCACAGTCAATCACCGTGCTATCATTTTAAAATATTGTGAGAAACATGAGATGGCAGAAAATTCACAGAGAGTCTCACTTTTGACAGAGTTTTCTGAGATTTTCTCATAATTATATATTGGATTCATTCAATGTCACGCTGCTACATTTTATTAATTCAGTAAAAAAAAACAGAAAAAACGATTGAATTTAAGGAAAACTAATGAAAAGTCCAAAAAAAAGTTTAGTTTTAATAAAAAATGACAAATAAAGATGTAATGAATATACCAAGGAAGTAAAATTATAATTTTTCGTTAAAAATGAATAATACCAAGAATGTTCCGTTAAAACTCACATGAATTTATTCATGTCAACCAATTGGTCTTTATATATGGCATTAGCCAATTCAACAATATGGGGTTGACAGAAAGGACAATATGCAACTTTATCCAATCGTACTTCAAATTCTTCATTTTAAAAAGGGAGTTTTAACCAAAAATCCGCGGTACTATTCACTTTAACGAAAAATCACATTTTTACACTAAAAAGTCAAACCTGATACTATTCACTTTACCCTTTATTTTGTCCTTATCATTAAAACTCAAAGTTTTCAAGCCATTTTCATTAGTTTTTCATTTTAAAAAGTGAGTTGAATAGTCATCTCTTAGTTTGCAAATAATTACTCTTAACACGTGCCCTAAAAAAAAGAAAAATTAATGAAAATAGTTTGAAATTTTTTAATTTTAATGATAAGGACAAAATAAAGGGTAAAATGAATAGTACCAGGTTTGATTTTTTAGTGTAAAAATATGGTTTTTCTTTAAAGTGAAAAATACTGCGTGTTTTTCGTTAGAACTCCCAAAAAACAAACCAAAACAGAGGACTAATCAAACTGTTGAAATAATCCAAACCCTAAGGAATAATCAACCCTTCAATTCGGGGTTTGGAATAAAGGGAACAAACAAATTAATCTGTCGCAGTTGAAGGGTACTTTCATCCTTATTTAATTGTTTGGCTTTGATTATTCAAAAAGACAGGTCTAAACTTGGTTTGGGTCTAAATCAAGGACTTGGATTGTCTGCCGTCCTCGTGCCCTCCTGTTTTGTGTGGTCACGATTAAGCCACGTCAACATTTTATATTGTTTTTTTATAAAAATAATAAAACAAAAAGAAATAGTAATATAAAATGTTGACGTGGCTTAACCGTGACCACACAAATAGGAGGGCACGAGGAAGGCATCGAATTGGGAGGGCAGACAATCCAAGTCCCTAAATCAATTAGGGTGGACATGATGGTGCTTCTTCGGGTGGGGACAAATTCTTTCTTCTACACAAGACAAACTTCAAGTTGTGTCATCTGTCTAATAAGGGTGCGTTTGTTCCATCGAATTATTTCAGACTAGACTAACTTCAAAAATTAATTTGAACTTGTGGAGCCTAAAATAATTCCAAATATTCTAGAGGCAACACGTGTATTTTTTTTCAAGAAAGACAATATTACCCTCAATAAATGGGCAGACTTCTCAGATTCTCCCACACACAACTCACATCCCTGAATGACTCAGCAGCTTAACACAACTGCCCACAGCTCACTGCCCATAACAAGGGATTAAAGATAAGGATTAATTACCCAAATCCTATCTTTAATACATTCTTAATTGAAGATTAACTTCAATCAAGTATGTAATCCTAATTTAAATCAATTAAGGATTATTACCCTATTATCTCAAGATATTATCTCCTATTAAATATCTTGGGAATATTTAGAGAATATTTCTCCATTAAACCCTAAATGGCCAGCCCTAACCCTATAAATACCCCATATTTTACCAATTTTGGAGAGTTTTTTGCAACCATAAAAAGCCTTAAACACTTTACTCTCTAAGAGAAACTAACTTAGGTATCGGAGATCCGTTGACGTAATCCCCCCACCTCGTGGGCTCGTGAGGCTTAGGTCTCTGATCAAAGGTGTTAATTGTTTTATAGGTGCATTTTCGTCAAGACTAAAGACGGCGGAAATTTGCATCGACAAATTGGTGCTTTCATTGAGAGTTGATTCAAAATACTCGAATAAGCCTCTCGCATTAGTTTCTTGAATTTTCTGTTACGTTGAATTTCTCACACGTCGTATCAATTAATTTTTCCTAGAAAAGTTTCTTGATCAATCCTTGGAGAAAGGATACAATGGTAGGAAATTTAGAAACTACGATGAACGGAACCCTATACGTGGAAGGATTTGGACCAGAGAGTGGAGACGAGGACATAGCCCCACAACGAAGATCCTCAAGGCTTAACGCGATAGCAAGAGGAGCCTCACCGCTGCAGAGCCACGCCACCACCATCACCACTGTGGCCCAGCAGCCACGACAAGGCCACCAAGCCACGACACTACTCCCATCAAACCCTAGGCAACCAAACCCTAGGTAGGAGGCCATTGTCCACTTCCAAGCCCATGGGCAGGAGGCTCAGAACTTGGCAGCCACAGCAAGCCCTAGGCAAGATGACCAACCCAATACAACAACAGGCCTTGTTGCACAGCATGCCCAAACTCGAGTCCAGAATTCCGCAACTGCTGCCAACCAAGCAGCTCAGTGGGCCTAAGCCCAAGCCACTCAGCCAGTAGGCTAAGATGTGGCAGCCCAACGGCCAGGAGGGCCCACGACCATGCAGATCCAAGGCGAGCAAGTGTCGATCCAACTCGCCCTGCGACCCGCTATGACAATCCGACCCGCGACCCAATCCATTCCAAGGCCACCTCCAGCGATCCAGATTCTGACCACAGGTCCCTCTAGCCTGACAATTCCTGACACGACCCGATAACTCGACACGACACGACACGAAATTAACAGCTGTTCGGATCGACACGATAACGAATCGGGTCGCTATCGGGTAACCCGATAAGCACCTGTTAAGATAACAGGTTGGTTCGGGTATACACGTGGGTAACACGATACACGATAAACAAAATATTAATTTAATAATATTATAACCCTAAAAAATACTATAATAATTATACCCCCAAAATATTAACTATAATAATTATATATACATATATATATATATATATATTAAATTTTAAATTAAATTTTCTACTCCTAAAAACTATAATAATTATACGTACAAAATAAATAGATTTAAATGTACTTAATATATATATATATACACACACACTATTGAACTTGATCGGATACGAATAATACGAAACTAATTTCAACAATCCAACTGCCAAACTTGTTTGTATATGCTTCGAGATCGCATCAGCAAAAAATCGCAAAAAACAAACATTCAAAGATCAAGTAACCGAACAAAACTTTTCAATGGTTATAAAACAAAAAATCACGATTTAATGGTTATTTTAACTCTGATTTTGATTATTTTTTATAGCTACACTCCTTGTTCCTATATGAATACAATGAATGAATTCGATCTTCAATTTAAAATATTTACACTAGTTGATACCACAAAATCTTATGTTATACTTAATGAAAGTATAAATAAACTCTAAGTGTTAGTGAATCTACCGTTTTGATGGGATACGCATCCTACGAAACTAATTTCAATGATCCAACCGTCAAACTTGTTTGTATATACTTCGAGATTGCATACGCCAAAAATTGTAAAAAACAAACATTCAGAGATCAAGTAACGGGACAAAACTTTTCGACGGTTATAAAATAAAAAATCATGATTTAACGGTTATTTTAACTTCGATTTTGATGATTTTTTACAGCTACACTCATTGACCCTATATGAATACAATGAATGAATTCGATCTTCAATTTAAAACATTTACACTAGTTGATACCACAAAATCTTATGTTATACTTAATGAAAGTATGAATAAACTCGTAAGTGTTAGTGAATCTATTGTTTTGATGTGATACGCATTCTACAAAACTAGTTTCAACGATCCAACCGTTAAACATGTTTGTATATACTTTGAGATCGCATACACCAAATACTTGATGAAAGTATGAATAAACTATAATTATATATATTAATTTAACAATTTTTTACCCCTAAAAACTATAATAATTATATATATATATATATTAAATTAAATTTAAAAAATTGATGACCATTGGATCGGCTGAGATTTAATCTCAGTTGTCCATTGTAGGCTATCATTTTCTTCTCTCTGATTAACTCAGAGACTCAAATCATTCTATCTCTCTCAATCGACCTCACGCGGTGCCTCCCCCTCACCTCAGTCTTAGTGACCTCACCGGCTCACCCTCTTCGTTGTCCTCGACCTCACCCAGACTGTCACCTCACTCAGTCACTCTATGAGTCCTCACTCCTCAACTAAATCGCGACTGCACCGATTCACCCACTGTCCATACTAGTACCACCCAAATCCGGCTCTCAAATCAAGCTCTCGGTCTCAGTCCGCACTCCTCCTCACTGCACAAGGTAAGACATTCCTGCATTAAACTCAAGGGTTTATGAATTAGGGCTTTTGGAATTAGGAATTTCTGAAATTAGGGCTTTTGGAATTAGGAATTTCTGAAATTAAGGTTTCTAAATTAGGGATTTTGAATAAGGACTCTGAATTAGGGATTTTGAATGGTCATTAGAGCAAATGTTGTGCTAATCTATTTGCTATAAATAATAATCACAACTGTTTGGTTACATATTGCAACTTGCAAGCTACCTACGTAACCAGATTAAGTATTTGGTCTAGACAATTGTTGGTCTAAACTTCTGAAGAATCCCTTGGCCAAATATTGAACTTTAGTGTTAAAATGTAACTGTTTTTGTGAAGTTCTGCAAATTATGGTATACCTTTTTGCTAATTTGAATAGTGTACGGTTTTGAAAATTATTGTATTTTGGCTAATTTGAATATAGTGTAGCTTTTATAGCAGTATATTATATATGAAGATGCTTATTGTTTGCCAGTGCAATTGATATAGATATGGGAAATTTGCTTACTGTTTGCCAGTGCAATTATATATATGAAATTGAAATTGAAATGAATATGTGAATTTGAAATGGATATGGTATGAAATTGGTATGAGCAAGATTTTACAGTTTTGTTTTTCTTTCTTGAAGCAATGGATGTTGTAGAGCAAGATTTTACGAACCTTAGTGATGGAGGGTCAGTGGAACTGACAATGGGAATACAACCTGATCATGGAAGTGCAAATACAGAAGATACAAATACAAGTCTGGCAAATTAAAAGGCTAGAGTGATCAAATTAGGTAAGCGAACACTCAGGTCTCCTGTTTGGAAAACTTTCAACAAATTGACTACTATTTTTGAAGATGGTAAAAGTCGTGCTCAATGTAAAGATTGTAAGAAACTGGTAATAGATGATAGTCATCATGGGATGAGTAATATGAATAGACATTTGAAAACATGCCATGGACATTAGAAAAGTAGACATAGACGTTCTTTCTTGGTGGCAAAATGGAGCGTTTTCATTATCCGATACTTTCTCAGTTAGCACGAGATGTGTTAACAATTCCCATTTCAATTGTTGCATCAAAATCTGCATTTAGTATTGGGGGTAGAGTACTTGATCAGTATCGTAGTTCATTGTTACTAGAAACAATTGAAGCTTTGTTATGCACACGAGATTGACTATTTGGAAAATGAGGTAATGTATTTTTATATGGTATAGTACTATTGTTTTATTTCTTTTCATAATTATTTTGGTAAACTTCTCATAATTTGAATGATTTTTAATGTTTGGTTTTTCTATACTTAGTTTATGCGGAAAAGAGTTCTGATGTGGAAAACCTTACTAAAAACATCAACATAACTCTTGAAAGCAATAGATCAAGCCAAAGTTCCAATACAATTTCCTCATGATAATCGATGTAAATTGAGGATTTTGTAAAAGGAATAACATGCAAGCTTTGAGTTATATTGGCAAGGTTTAAACTTTTGAGAAAGGCTTCACAACCTTGAAAACAAAAACTCTTTCATTTTGCATATCCTTGCACATTTAATATTTGTAATAGATTAGTAGTGTATGGATTTTTTTTATTAGGCTCTTATTTTTTAGTGTACATGTAGTACTTAAATGACAAATGTGTTTTAATGTTTTGAAGTAATATTTATGTGGTAATGTGTGGCATGTGCAAATTTAAGAAAAAAAAATATTTTTCTTAACGGGTTATAACGGGTCGGGTCACTTTACCCGGACCCGACCTGTTAAGGACCCGTTAAGATAATGGGTGTGACACGACACGACCCGTTAAGATAATAGGTGTTACACGAAAACGATACGAACACGACAGATACGACCAGTTTGCCAGGCCTAGGTCCCGTGATCAATTCAGGGTTACTTACACCCCACTTTTCTGCAGGAATGCCCGATTTGGGCTCAAATTTTGTACTTGCAGTCCACTATACTTCCACCACACATAGAGACATCCATCATCCAAGCTCTTCCAATCCAAATGGCAAGCACCACTTGCCCCAGCAGGTCACCAATTTGCCGAATGCCCTTTCGCAGCAGACCACCTTGGTGAACCAACTCATTGAGCGCATCGAGATGCAGTGCACCCCAGATAAGGTGTCCCGAAGCAGGACAAGGGTGGAAGAACGTGACTCATTCCAGCGACGTCTCGGTAAAGAGCCGCTCAGCCCGCCACGAATTGAGCATTCGGGCAATGTACACTCTCGTTTGGGCCCTCGGGGAAACGTCTTCTCCCGCCTATATGTGCAGAGAATCATTCATTCCTGACTAGGCTCACGAGTCAGTGTGCATTCGAGGTTAGGTCCGCACTTCGACGAGCATTCAAGACTTTCCAGGAGAAGCGTCTACACAAGGCTAGGCTAGCAAGGAGATCCTCCTACGAGGCAACGGCATGACGCGCAGAGAAAAGCACGTGAGCAATCCAGCTCAAGTTCCACTGGCAGTCCCCGCCAGGCGTGACGACGAGCAGCACAACATGGACTATGTGCACAACAACCGCGACACAGACGAGCAGGACATGCTGAAGAGTAACATAGACCAGTAGGTCAACATCAGGGGCAGCTGGATGCTCCGCTGCCTCACCAGGCGCAAATCCAAGAGGAAGTACAAAGGCTCGTAGCAGAGCAATTACGCGGTTTCCAGCGCGTTGACACTACTGACGATGCCCTCCATAAAGATGTGGCTAACTTGAGCAGGTCACCCTTTACAGATGAGATCGAGTAAACGGAACCACCGCGGAAGTTCAACAGGCCATATTTCACCTTGTTTAGGGGGGATGAAGATCCGAACAGACACTTGATGCACTACTAAAGTGCCATGACCCTCTACGCCAACAATGACGCTCTTATATGCAAGATTTAATCCAGAACTTCGACGAACTTTCCTTGGTTTTCACTAAGGAATAATCGTCCTACCGCTCGATTAAGAAGAAATCTGACCACCTTTTCAGCATGAAGAAGGACTCGAATGAGTCACTCCACACTTATGTCAAAAGATTCAAGGCTAAGAAGGCAAAGATCGTCGGATGCGATGATAGCATTGCATGCTCAGCTTTCCGAAAAGGACTCCCAGCAGATCACCTACTTTTCAAAGAATTGATTATAGGCGAGAACTTGTCCCTGGCAAACTCTTATGCTTTGGCAGAAAAGCATTCCCTCTGGATAAGGAGAAAGACTCCTAGAAGCTGATTGAGCAACCAGACAGAGCCACGGAACCGACTCAGAAGAATGCGAGCGATCAACCACCCACATCAAAAGCAAGCCAGGAAACAAAAGCAGGGACGGTCCCCAGGGAGGCACGGCGCCCAAGACATACACCAGGTTCTCAGTCCCGATCAGCCAAATCTTTCGCGACCTCAAAAACAAGCCATGGTTCAAGCCGCTGCCCCTTTTAAAAGGCGACACCTCAAAGATGGACTAGACCAAATACTGTGCATTCCACAAGGGTCCTGGACACACAACCAATGATTGCACCACATGGAGAAGGTACTTTGAGCAACTTGTGAAGGAAAGTAAGTACAACCAGTATGTCGACAGACCAGCTGCCCGACCAAGGTGAAAAGAAAATGCCGATACCGAACCCCCAATCAAGATAATTCAAATCAACGGAATCATTGCCGAATTCAAGCATCTAGGGGCCACCAATAACTCCAAGAAGAGGAAGATCCAGCAAGCGAGATAGGTCAATCAGGTTCAAGCCATAGATGATGTACCTGAACCAATCGTCGACTTCACCGAGCAAGATGCTAAGGGAGTAGACTTTCTCCATGACGACACCCTGATGATTTCTGTACAACTAACCCACGCCATCATTGACAGAGTCATGGTGGACAACGGTAGCTCAGTCAACCTCTTACAACTGTCAGTCATCCAGAAGATGGGCTTGGAAAGTACGATCCAACGCAAATGAGAGGTCTTAATTGGATTCAACGGACCCACCTCAACTACAATTGGCACTATCACACTCGATGTAACCGACCCATCGATTGTCTCATCGCAGACCTTCATGATCGTTAGCGACCCATCTCCCCATAATGGGATATTGGGCCGTCCCTAGTTGGTGAAGATTGGAGCTGTGACATCGATTGAGTATCAGAAAATTCGATTCTGCATCCTGGGAGGAGCAGTCAGAGAGATGAAAGGAGACCGGGCCATGTCCAGACGATGCACTATACAAGTTCTCAAGGAGTCGAAGAAGAAATCTTTCACCCCAACAGTAGCAAGCAGAAAGACGACTCTACCTCCACCAAATAGCAATTACAGTAGGCAGGTCAGAAGATGGCATTAAGGATGACAATGCCCTGGAAGATGAATCATGATGGAAACCTAAAGAATACGCTGAAAACATCATTCTTGACCCCACTAGCTGGAAAAGACGACTAGAATCAGCTTACATCTGAGCACAGCGGAGAAGGAAGAGCTCACAGCTTTCCTTAGGAAAAATCGCGACGTCTTTGCATGGTCACCCTCTGACATACTCGACATTGATCCGGCGATAGCTTGTCACAAGCTGCACGTCGATCCCGCTGCCAAACCTGTGATCCAAAAAAGGGGACATTTTGCACCCGAGCGAGTATCAATTATTGAAGCGGAGATCAACAAGTTATTAGAGGCCGGATTCATTGAGAAAATGGCACATTCAGCATGGCTAGCCAACGTCGTGCTAGTGATGAAAAAGGAGAATGGCAAATGGAGAGTATACGTGGATTACACCGACCTCAACAAGGCATGCCCTAAAGACAACTGCCCGGTTCCCCGAATCGACCTCCTCGTCGACTCAACGTCTGGGAACCAGCTGCTCAGCTTCTTGGACGTATACTCAAGCTACAATCAAATTATCATGCACAAGCCTAATAAAGAAAAAACAGCACTTGTGATTGAGCGAGGCACATACTGCTACAAGGTAATGACCTTTGGCCTCAAGAACGCATGAACAACCTACCAGCAACTTGTAAACACGATGTTCAAGAAGTAGATCAAAGTCAACATGGAAATCTACGTTGACGACATCATGGTGAAAGGCAAGCAGCGGTCAGACCACATTCGCAACCTGGCAAAAACTTTTTCCATTCTCCGAGAATACAACATGAAGCTCAACCCAGCTAAGTGCATATTTGGCGTTTCCTCATGCTGATTCTTAGGGTACCTTGTAACCCAATGAGGAATCAAGGCTCATCCAAGGTAGATCAAAGAAATCTTGGACATGAAATCGCCCACAACTCTGAAGGAGATCCAAAGTCTGACCGGATAAGCGGCCGTACTCAATCGCTTCATTTCGTGATCTACCGACCTATGCAAGCCCTTCTTCAAGGCAATTAAAAAAGCGCAGAATGACAAGTGGGATGATGAGTGCGAGAAAGCATTTCAAGACCTGAAGCAGTACCTGACATCACCTCCACTACTATCCAAACCGAAAGCAGCAAATGACCTATAAATCTATCTGGCGGTATTAGAAGTAGCAGTGCGCTCTGCCCTCATACGAGAAGAACTGGCAGCCCAACTGCCTGTATTCTACATATCCAAAGCTCTCCTCGATATGGAAACCAGATACCCGAAGATTGAAAAACTAATTTTGGCGCTAGTTGTTGTAGCGTCATGACCCAGTACCCACTGCAATTAGTTTTGCACAGTCCAGACGCTTCTTAACAAATAATGAAGTGGGCGTTGGAACTTGGTCAACACGGCCTAGCATACCAATACTGCATGAGGATAAAAGCACAGGCATTGGCGGACTTCATAGCAGAATTCACCCCAAGCCTAAAGGATGCAGCAACACAGCCCGAAAGCGTCCCGGAGGCAGTCGAGTAGGCCATAGCCGTACCTGCCTTACCTGATGGAGACTTTTGGCATTTGTAAGTCGATGGTTCATCCAATTATCAAGGATCTGGGGCAAGCCTAGTTCTTACTACCCCGGATAGTTCGATGCTCGAGCAGGCGATCACTCTAAGTTTCAAGGCGTCAAACAATGAAGCTGAATATGAAGCCCTACTAGTAGGTCTCCGATTGGCAAAAAACCTAGTAGTTAAGAAGCTCGCGATCTATTCTGATTCCCAGCTGATCACCAACCAAACTTCAGGGAGTACGCAACAAAACATCCAAGGATGGTCTGATACCTCGAGAAGGTACGAGAACAGCAAGCGATGCTCTAAGCGTACACACTCACTCATGTTCCATGAGCAGAAAATGCTCATGCAGATACACTAGCAAGCCTAGGCTCCGCACTAAACCATCAGCTTAGGCGCTCAATCCCAATCGAATACCTAGAAAAGCCTAGCATAGATGATGAACCAGCAGTCAAGGTGGCATAGATCATCACAATCCCGAGTTGGCAAGATCCCATTATCGACTACATAGTCAATGGAACACTCTTCGCAGACATACTGGAATCCAGGAAGCTCCAAATGAATCCAGCACACTACTATATATGGAACGACATGCTCGTTCGAGATCATTTTCAGGACCACACCTCTGCTTCCTATCTCATCCCGACGACCTAAAGATTCTTAGCTTAATCCATGAATCTGTCTATGGAAACCACTCTGAAGGCCGCTTATTGGTGCCAAAAGCTCTCAACTATGGCTATTATTGGCCGACTATCCACCAAGATGCCAAAGATTATGTACAAATGTGCAACTTCAAGCCCGTGCCCGCACTACCTGCCAGCGAACTCCACCCGTAAACGAGCCTATAGCCATTCATGCAGTGGGCGATCGACTTGGGATGACCAATGCAGCCTGCTACTGGGGGTAAAAGCATGGTGATCGTAGTGATCGATTACTTCACAAAAATGGGTCGAAGCCGAACCCATGACGACAACTACCCAGACGGTCATAGAGCGCTTCATATGGAAGAACATCATCTGATGCTTTGGCATCCCACACGCTATCATCACCGACAATGGTCCATAATTCGTGGGCAAAAACTTGGTGAAGTTCTTCGAAAAATATGGCATCAAGTAGCACATGTCCACGCCTGATACCCATAGGGCAACAGGCAGACGAAACGTCTAACAAGACCATCCTCGACTGCCTCAAGATGACCCTCTCAGACAAAAAGGGCAAGTAGCCAGACAAGCTCCTCGGTGTTCTATGGGCATATCGCACCACCAAAAGGTGAGCAACCGGCGAAAATCCATTCTCTCTAGCGTATGGTTATGAAGCTATCATTCCTCCCAACGTCGTAGTGCCATGCATTAGCACTGTACTACCGAACCTTGAGCAGAACAAAAAGGAGATGGCCAGTAACTCAGACCTGGCGAGAAGGTTATCACCCGCATTACGGCCTATCAACAGCAGCTCATCTCCCACTACAACAAGAGGGCAAAAATTCGACAGTTCCAGCCAGAAGACTTAGTCCTAAAAAAAGCCTTCATCACTACCCGACGGGAAGACTCCAAAAAGAATGCTCCCATCTGGGAATGCCTGTACAAGATCAGCCGAGTAGGCGGAATGAGTAGCTACACCCTCACCACTATAAGCGACAAAGAAATCGACAAGCAGTGGAATGCCTACAACCTGAGCAAATACTATGTGTGACTTCCCATCGCTTCTTGGACCCTACTCAAGACAAAAAGTTCGAAGACTCAAGCAGCTCGACGGACAGAGACCTCGTATGTTGAGGATTATCAGTTGTTATGACATTATTGCCTATGAGAAAAGTTAATAAAAACTTCTATTTTCAATGAAGATTGAAAGAATTATTCGCAAGCCTGGGCCAAATCCATAAACAAACTGACCACCTTCTGCGATAAGCAGAAGACACCCGTTGCCCTGCATACATAGTGTAAAACACCCGCTGCCCAGCATATATGGCGTGAGAACGCTCGCTACCCTGTAGTCATGGCGTAAGATGCCCTCTGCCCTACAGACTTGGCATAACCAACCCTGTGACAAGTAGAAGACGTTATCTGCACATTCAAACATGGCGTATCCGGAATATCCAGACATGGATGGGTAGTACAACTGCTAAGTTTCCCCTGATGTCAGCAACTACCTCAACCGAATGACTCTCAGAATTGGCCAAAATAGTCTTTCCACGAGAATAGACTTAGCCAACTGAAGACTTCCATTCCGCTGGGACCCGGGTCTCTAACCGGAAGAGACAATTAAGTGCAGGACCTTTGCACATGAAAGATGTCACGTGAACAAGATGGTTTATCGCCGACATGCAAATCTTCATGAAGTGGCTTGATTTTAAAGTGTTGCAATACTAGTTAAGTGACATGCGGGATCAAAGCTGCGACTCGAAAGTATATGATATCTAAGGAGCGACTTCGCCTACACCTTACGCCAAAAAACACCTTCAAGAGCATAGGATGACGCTTGAAGTGGTTACGAGGGTCGTCTTTTTCTGTAAGTAAGACACCCGACCGACGACCCTACGACTACAAGCCCAAGGTAGCCTGTAAGCTGAGACTTACACCTGCTTTGACCACGCGGACTTGCTTGCTTACTTACAAGCAGCACTTCTCGTCGACGGTCTATGCTTTAAGTTTTGCTAGGACAAAGTCGAGTGTCACGATTATAGCAGCTGCGCAGACCTCCTCTGCTTCCTACGAGAGGCACGAGTTCGGCCGACGGCTTTATAAGTCAAAAATCTCACAACGTGCCCTAGGAAGGCCAAAGCTGAAGAAGCCACAAAGTCAAGTGTCACGATTATAGCAGCTACGCGGACCTTCTCTGCTTTCTACGAGAAGCACTAGTCAGGCCGACGGCTCTATAAGTAAAAAATCTCGCAACGTGCCCCGGGAGGGCCAAAGCTCAAGAAGCCACAAAGTCGAATGTCACAACTATTGTAGTTACGCGGACCTCCTCTACTTCATACGAGAAACACGAGTCCAATCGACGACTCTATAACTCAAAAATCTTGCAACATGCCCCGGAGGGCCAAAGCTCACTAAGCTACCTAAAGCTGAGATTCACAACTATAGTAGCTACGTGAACTCGCCTACCTCTTATGGAGATAACGAGTTCGGCTGCCGGCTCTATAAGTCAAAAATCTCGCAACGTGCCCCGGGAGGGCTAAAGCTCAAGAAGCCACAAAGTCGAGTGTCACGACTATAGCAGCTACGTGGACCTCTTCTGCTTCTTACGAGAAGCACGAGTCTGACCGACGACTCTATAACTCAAAAATCTTGCAACATGCCCCGAGAGAGCTAAAGCTCACGAAGCTACCTAAAGCCGAGATTCACAGCTATAGTAGCTATGCGAACTCACCTACCTCCTATGGAGACAATGAGTTCGACCGCCAACTCTATAAGTTGGAAATCCCGTATTTCTTCCATTTGCAGGTAAAGCTCTAGAAGCCCCAAAGTCAAAACTGAAGCCTAAAATGACCGCGTGAGTCAACTACTCCATTGAACTAGCTAACTCAACTGCCTGTCCTACGACAAAGTTTTGCAAGACACCTCAACCAGGCAAGGCTCCCAAAGCCCCGAACCTAAAACTAAAACCTAAGTGACAACGTGGGATCAACTGCTTCGTTAAAGCAGCTCACCCAGCCGCCTGTCCTACGGCAAAGTTTCGCAAAAGACATGGCAAAATAGAAGGATGAAGCAAAAATAAGGAAAGTTGTTTATTAAATTTCCAGCAAATTGATAAACTAGCTCGAAGGCCAACAAGGTTCAAGCAAAGCAGAACAAAAAGGAAAAGAAGAAAATTCTTAAGTATAAGCAAAAAGTCTACTCATTGGCAGCCTGCGCAACCACTGGTTCCTCGATTGCCACACCTTCAGCAGCCGCACCGCTCCCAGCAGCCAAAGCTTCCATCAACTTATCCTCAGCCACCCTTGCCTGGACTGCTTAACCCTCAGCTGCTCCACCAAAGGCAGCCTCAAATGAGAAATCAAGTAGATCAACTAGAGAAATGGAAAAAGTCTCGAAGTCATTCTCAGAAAACTTATAATTCGATGGCATGCCCTAAAGATGGTCTATATAGCCAAGCTTGTAAAACTCGGCCTGATAAGAAGCAAGCGCCACTTCGTGACCAACTTTCTCATTTTTGAGCTGCACATTCTACTCAACAAGCCAAGTATGAGCACCTTGTAGCTCATGCAGTTCCTTTTTTAGGTTCTCGCTAGCAGATAGTGCACCTTGCAGATCCACTTCCTTGGACTCAAGCATACTGGCAATCTCCTTAAGACGAGACACTTTAACATGCATGAAGATAAGCTTATCGTCCTTGGTAAAACAAGCAGGTCGCAGCTCCAAATTGACACGCTCAAGGTCCTCGACCACCGGAGAAACACGACTGATTTCCTTCTATGCAGCTTCCAACATCGCATGAGTCGCACTAAGCCTAGCATTCAAATGGACGGCATTCTCACGAGCGATCTCCAACTGCAAAGAAGTAGGGGCAGAGACATCAGACCCCTTCAAAACGTTAAGTCCATATTTGAGTTTCTCAATCTTTTTAGCAGCCGAGCGAAGCTGAGCCACCAACGCCATTTCAGCCTCCTTAGCACACTTGACAGCATCCTGATCAACGCGTATAAACTTAGCTGCCAGGATCAAAGTCTTATCATTGTAGCAATTAAGGAATACCTCTTCGAGTAGGCAGGACACTTCGGAAATCAGCTTGAGCGGATGACAACTTTCCCAACACTGTCAACAAACTTGGCGCATACATTAACGTCATCAAGTAGGTCAGCCTTCAACATCGCACAAACCTCAGGAAACTCTCTAGCCTCAGACTCGATGGATCTCTCACAACTGCCCTACGAGCAGATTTCCCCTTCTCAGCAGACGAGTTAGTCACGACAGAAGGAGTAGTAGGCCTAGGCGCCACCTTAACAGCAAAATCCACCTTCTCACTCTTCATAGCGGCGAGCCTTTCAGAAGTAGAACACAACTTAGTTCCCAACAGACGCTTCGATACAAACCCAGACACTGGAGACACCACCAAACTCTTTCGCTAGGCAAGTCTCCCAGCAATGGATGAGGTCACATTCGGAGCAACATATTTCACAAGCTCAGGCTCAACGGTCATCTTCGCCCCCTTGGGGCAAGTTAGATCAATGACAAGTTTCTTGGTAGCATATGAGCTCCCACGAGCAGCAGAAGAAGTCTTTGGCTTTTTCTCAACTGAAGTATCACAATTAGGTGAGGAAGACCTCTTCTTTCCACCACCATTTGCAGCAGGCTCTATAGCAGCGATCGGGCGAGCCAACTCCTCGTCCTTTATCCGCTTTATCTCTTCCCTCGAGGGCAGGCCACATTTCTCCCGACAAAGAGGGATAAGCAACCAGCGCCACTCACAATACTCAGCAGGAATGCCCAAGGTGACGTGCACTTTCTTCATATCTACCGAGGTCCAGTGGGTTGAGCCAACTTCTAAATCTACGCAAAAGCAAGAAAGACGATCAATAAATTGAAGTCATAGAGCAGCTTAACGAAAAATTGAAGCATGACAAGAATGAAGCAGTTCACTTACCATTGATAAAGGTAGTTGAAACACACAGCTCAGGAGAAGAGTCAGAATCACACTCTCCGCTCACCTCCAAGGTATCTCTCGCTCGCTCATGATTGCCTTTGCTAGAAGCATCAAGCAGCTTGTGGTGAGTCCTCAACTGCCCCACGCCTTCCTTGTGGCCGATCTCAAAGAAGTACCAAAACTCATTTATAGCCAGGCCAAGCTCAAAGAACCTGCCCAAGTTTGAGAACCCTACCATCTCACGAACTGCATTTAGGGAAGACTGAGCAGGCGTGCATTTCATGGAGCAGATCACCTCCTGGAAAAGACGCGACATGGGAAAGGTGAATCCCAACACAAAGAGTAATACAGATGGAATTTGATGGCCCTCCTCCTAGCAGAGGCACCCTCACTGCATTGTTCACGGCCGCTATCATCTTTCACCCGCTTGACGCGTACCCCAGATGGAATTGCATGCTTGTACGCCTGAAGAAAATTCCGAAACAGTTCGTCGGAATTAATCTTGACGTGTGTAGCCTTAAAGTAGCCCACCTTGCTAGAAGAACCACCTTTATGGTACAAAGGTGGAGGGTATTTGTCACTTTTTCGATCAAAAGAAGACATCTCAAAGTCTCTACAAAAAGCACGAAGGAGAAATATTTAGAAGACAGCTTGCAAAAAAAAAAAAAAAAAAGTAGGACATATGCATATGCATATATATATATATATATATATATATATATATATGCGCAAAGAGCAGCACGGCCCCAAGGCCACTCGACCCGGCGAATAGGAGGCCCACGCCTTCACCCATCTTCTCTTCTCCATTTGCGAAGCGCCCTAAGAAGCAACCTACACCTCACGGCCCAGGTTCCGCGCACATGAGGGTCGACCCACGCTGGACCCTCTCTTTCCCTTTCTGCCTACCCAGGCTCTAGCCTAGCAGCCATGGAGACCCTGCCTGAGCCGGTCTCCCCATGCTAGGCAACACCTTTGTCGCACCACTTGCAGCCCGTGGCCTCCCTACCATGCCATTCATGCATCCTTGGCACCCACCAAGCCAATTCCTCAAGCCCCAAAGCTCCCAAAAATTCAAGAAGAAAAAATTCTAATATTTCTTACCTTGGTGCGGCACAGAAAAGAAGAAGAACAACGAGAAACGATTATTCGCAAGGGCAAGAAAAGAAGAACGCTCGGGGAGGGGGAAGAAAAAATATCCTCTGGCTTCTCTTTCTTGTTGGAATAATGATTGTTCTCCAAATTTATTTAATCCCCTGCTTAAGGCAGAGTTAAATAGGTATTAGGGGCAATTATTTTCCTTTTCCTAGAAGAAGTCTATCTCCAAATCAAGAAAGAATATCAAGTTCAAATTGGGAAACAACTCTACAAACCCAAGCAGCTTGCCCTTTCCATGTGAGCAGCCCAGTAGGTGTGGGGGCATTTATGGAGCCTAAAATAATCCCAAATATTCTAGAGGCGACACATGAACTTTTATTCAAGAAAGACAATATTGCCCTCAATAAATGGGCAGGCTTCTCAGATTCTCCCACGCGCAGCTTACATCCATGAAGGACTCAACAGCTGAACACAACTGCCCACAGCTCACCTGCCCATGACAAGGAATTAAAGATAAGGATTAATTACCCAAATCCTATCTTTAATACATTCCTAATTGAAGATTGACTCCAATCAAGTAAGTAATCCTAATTTAAATCAATTAAGGATTATTATCCTATTATCTCAATATATTATCTCCTATTAAAAATCTTGGGAATATTTAGAGAATATATCTCCATTATCTCCATTGACCTAACTCCCCCCCACCTCGTGGGCGCATTAGGCTTAGGCCTCTGATCAAAGATGTTAATTGTTTTGCAGGTGCATTTTCGTCAAGACTGAAGATGGCGGAAATTTGCATCGATATGACTGATTTAGACTAAACTAAATTAGATTGACGTAGTAAAACGTTTGATATAGTCTAGAACTAAAAAGCAGAATAATAAAAATCAGTGAAAAAAGGACCCAATTTGAACAATCACAACAAATTAATTCCAAGTTTCCAAAAAAAAAAAAACAAATTAATTCCATGCAACATCATAAATTATCTAACCCACAATGAAATCCTAAATTGCAAAATACCAGAAGAGGAAATCACTAAGTAGAATATATTAATGAAAATCAAAATCGGGTTTTACTGGGATGCAAATTAGCCGTACCTAGTGCTTGGTTAGGCGCCTCCTGATTAGGAATGGGCAATGGTTATGACGCGCAGACAACCGTGGTTATTTACCCATAACAGTTTTTACTTATACTCGCATAACTGTTGACCCGTTGGGTAATTGCCTAAACAGTTATACATATACTCATAACTGTTTATAAAATGTTAACCATACCCATATCCACGTACCCATTTAACCGTAACCGTATACCCGTTTATCCATTTTTTAACCCATTTACCCCTTTATCTCCAATTTACATGTTTTTTTTAACCGTAACCCTATTTAACTCCAATAATTGAAATAATAATTTACGAACGATTTTTTTAACTGTTATCAATCAAGGTAATATGATATATTTGCTAAGAATTTATAACTACGGTTAATACCCATAATCGCCCATTTAAATTTCACGGATAAACGGTTACCCATAACCCTAACCGTGAAATTTAAACGAACGGGTAACTGCGGTTACCCATAATCAATAGGTATTTGCCCATCCCAACTTCTGATGTCCCTGGTCTTCTTAGGGAGTCGCCTCCTGATGGCCCTCGTCTTCTTGGTGAGTCGCCTTATGCCTTTGGCACATCACTGTAAACACAACATCTCAATAAAAAGCCTCACTAGACTGACCCAAAGAGATTCAGAAGAAATTAGATTGACCCAAAGAGATTTCAGAAGAAAGTAGATCCACCCAGAAAGATTTTAGAAGAAATTAAACCGACCCAAAGAGGTTTTAGAAGAAACTAAATGAGGAAGATGAGAATTTAGCAGATTTTACCAGTTGCTGAAATTGGGTTGCAGCGATTATGGAAGCAAAGCAGGTGTTAGGAGACGGGATTAGCAATCTTTTCCTTTGTGAGGTGTCTCGCTAAGAATATTTAGCGAATGATTTGGTTGGCGTGAGTCGCACTTAGTCTCATTAAAGTTAGTCTCATTTTGCACCAAACACGGACTAATAAGTCAATCTACTCCAATGAAACTTAAGGACGCCAAACAAGCACGCCTAAGTCTTAGCACGTATTATCTAATAGATAATTATCTATCTTGAGGTAGACCTAAGTATTTGTCATATTTTGAATAGATTGATGCACACTACTAGTCACACTAATACTATTCTCAACTTACGTAAGGATAATACGTGATTGATAGACTATTCGAAATTGCCACTTGACTCCAAAAGTTTGGCTTTTCATAGTGAATAATAAAGTATGAAAGGATAATGCTGCTAAAGCAATTGTGAATGATGAAAGGTAATTTATTTTTAAGGAACTTTAATGAAAAGCTATTGGTTTTGTTCAATTTAACGAAAAATCACATTTTTACACTAAAAGGTCAATCATGGTACTATTTACTTTACCCTTTATTTTGTCCTTATCGTTAAAACTTAATGTTTTGAAGCAATTTTCATTTATTTTCCTTTATTTTTATACTGATGTGTTTTAATAATCAATTATTTTAAGGGAACCGTTATTAGTACTAAAAAAATCTCATTTACACTCCTCAGAAATGTAGTTTTCTTTCTAATTATATAAAGTTTAGAGTGCAAAATGAGATTTTTGGAGTGCCAGTAACAAATCTCAATTTTAATTCCGAATATGTTAACACTTTATTAGAGTTCAGGTTCATTTTTTCATTTGATTCTTGATGGTAAACACTTGGGACAGGCCTATCTATTTGGGCATGTTTACTTACCAAGTTATCGGAATAAGGATATGGAGAATTTGGTATGAAATAAATAATCACATGTTAATCTCATTTCTTATTGAGTTTTTCACTTTTCAGGTATGAGAATACCCAGATGCATTTATGTTTTCCTTTTTTTGGTTCTAGCAAACAGAAGAATGTGAATGATATTGATTCCTTACAAATTCATTTTTTGTAAGTAAAACATGCCTAGTCTAAAACTATATTAATAGAACTCTGGTTGTCAACCAAATCTCTATGAAATTATCACTTTAACCCTCAAATTAAAACTAAAAAAAAAATAGTTGTTCTATACACACCCTACATTTTGTTGACTACACCCCACGTTTACTTTTTAGATTAAAATTTATCTTAATACATCTCACATACTTTCCAATACTACCCTTATACCCACACTCTTTGTGAAATTTAAGATTTCTTATATTCTCTATGTTGTGACATATGTTCTAATACATATTGTGATTGTGTAAATTGTAAGTAGAGATAAATTAGGAATCCTTTGGGATCTAGAAGATCTTTCCTAATAGACTTTGTATTACTTGGAGAGCAAGTTTCTCTCCTCCTTATTATTATAAATAAAGGCACAAAGACTGGGGAATTAACACACAAATCCTCAAGTCTATTCTCCACTCTCTTTCTCTCTATGCCGCACCCCTCAGTTAAATATAGGTCACAACACATTATCAGCATGCTCTTCACGTTGTGTTAAAGAGAATTTATTCGTCTTAAATCAGGGTAGTATTATGTTTCAATTATTTTAATTGATTAAATTTTGATTTTATTGAATTCATATACTTTTATTGATTCAATTTATTTTTTTCTTGTGTTGAACGTGATACAAGTTTTGAAGATGGAAAGCCGAAATTGAAGAAATAATTTTCTACATCAAACCAATTCATCAATATCATCACGCAATCAGGTTCTTTCAGAACAATGGTTTTTATCTTGATATTTTTGCAGCCCTAATAGCATGAACATTCACCATAATGCATGACTCAACTTTACGTTTTTTGAATTTTAGATTCTACAGAAATTGTATATGCATTGTACTCATAATTTTAAATTATGTGAATTGATATTGCTATGAATTATAGTGAACATGCATGAATTTAATTGAATTGAAAAAAATTAAAAAATTAGGGTTTTTGGAACCAAACTTGTGACGGCTCGAAGCCGTATTGCTGAGCAAGCCACCAGCACTAGGCCAGCAACCTGCATCTGCAAGGTGAACCGAGCCGTGAGCCATGGAGCAGCGTCCAATGAGCCAAGCAAGTCTGTAGCCCTGCTGATGTCACATGGCGTTGTCCATGTCCTTGGACTTGGAACTGTGAACCACCGCCACGACCACCAATTTGGTGTCGCCCAGGCTAACTCCAGTGACCTGCAGTCATCATCAATAGAGTTTATGGCCGATATTTCTTTGAAATATCACCTTCGATCCCACGAAATTCTTCGTTTGTAAACGGCGAGGCCATCCCTCTGCCACCAAACGATGGTTCTCAAACGAACCACCGTCTCACCCACTGTTCACTGACCAGAACACGGCCGCCTGAAGCTGCGGTGCCAATCCTCAATCCTAGTGAACACCCCCAGCATTGTTGGGATGCTTTTTGGTCTAGACCCGAGCCCTACTGAACTTGTTCTCTTTCAACCCGCATTGCAAACTTGTATGGGCTTTGCTTTGTCACCAGCTTTTTGGGCTTTGGTGGCTTGCCCTTTTTCTCGACTCGATAAACAGTTAAGCCCTTATGGGCTCTTGCATTCTCTCCTGCATTGCGCCACAGTCCATCACAGCTCAGAGTTGGTGCATGTGTGCTCTCATTACACTGGATCAGCGCCCCTATATGGGCTCTTATTAATTTGGGCCTGCAGACCCCTTTTAATTTTTAGTCCAATTTTTCTTGGGCCACCCATTTTTCATTGCCTATTTTTTAAGGCCTTGTGGGTTTTTATAATTTTTCGCCCAACATTTAATTTTGGCCCGAAGTCGAAATAATTAAATTCAATTATAATCCTAAGCCCCAAAGACCTATTTGCGCAGCACTCATGTTAAGACCCGAAGTTCTCCATGCTTAAATCCTTTTCAACAAAACCATGTCTTAGACCTTGAATGTTCTAACTTTGTTGTTTATGGAAATTTTATTTCCTAAAACAGCAATCACACTCTTGTTTCCGCTTGACTACGACCAGTTGCGAAATCATTGTAGCCAGTTATGGTGTGGAAGAGTTGAATAAGCCTCCGTCATGATCTTCATTCTAAAACTTATGCCTGAAGCATATCAAATGAAAATTGTTGGAAGTATGCCCACAAAGCCACTCATTTGATGTAATAGCTTTTGGAATACTTAATATGTTAAACTTTTATATGTTTAACGGAAGGGCAATACTTATTATTAATCACTATTTATTGTATCATGTGTTTAAGCAATAAGAGAATCCAAGGGATGTATTTGACATAAGAGTGAAGTGATCTAATGAGTTAGATTAAGGAGACCTTTCTCTTATGCTCATTCCTAAAACGTTCCTAACCATAGGATTGCCAATTGGGCATTGACAATCCGCTAAGGTTAGTATGTGTTATGTTGACTCAAAAGTGAGTATGAACTAGTCTCAAGTCATTTGGTGTTGGACACTAAGACAAACACATAGGTGCTCGAAAGAGTAATCGAGTACACTGAACTGCGATTAATGAGAGTTCAAACATACATGTCATGTACGAACTCTAAGGTTACAATATGCAAAGTAGTCCTTAGACCTGAGGCATCATAGATGTCTAATGGTTAGGTCCTTGATCTTTGATCATGACAAAGGCATTCCCTCGGATTGTCCACGGCATTGTTGGGGTCATGTGATCTAGTCATGTAGGCATATGAATGCACAACAAGGGATCTCTAACCTTCCATGGTGGAAGGAGTATACTCTAAAATATGATTCTAAAGTCTTTGGCCAAAGCAAATGAATATGACTAAGGAAGATGTTCCAAATCATATTCAAGGGAATCATATACGAAAGTATCACATTGGATAGTAGACATGAAACAAACTATCACTTAAACAATGTGATTAAGAGTATTGTATTAGAGAAGGACCGTATTGCATTGTAATTGTAACTGGATAGGTTCTCCAACCAATTCTACTTAGCTTGGGTAACCATGACATACTGCTAGGTGTCACTCATGGTTTGTGGAAGTCCTATTGATTAGCAAACACTAATCATCAAAAAGGGAGAATTGAAATGTGGTTTCAATTCACAATCGATAGTTAAGAGTAACATCGCCCACTGCCTCGCTAATTGGAACCTAATGGATCGCACACCAAATAAGGATATATGTGAAGAAATTAAATGAAATGGATAAGCAATTAAATGGTTTAATTGAAGAATGGTCAAGATTAATTAATTATACGAAATGTTCGTATTGGGCTTTTAAGTTGGTTTTAGGGCTTCGGGGCCCAAAAGTGTTTTGGTCCACAAGGCCCATTATGTTTAAGTTGTATGACAACTAAAACAAAAATGGGCAATAAGCCCAATAACCATATAGGCCAACCATTTAGGGTGAGGGTATGCAAGTTTGCTTAATTGCAAGTTTGCCACTCACCTAAGAAATGAAGTATAAATTCATCTTTATAGCTTTGTTTTCAATTAGGGTTTTCTAAGCTACTTGGGGATAGTTATCTAGCAAATTTACTTCCCTAAGTGATCCATTTTTCATTCTCACAAATTACATCCTTGGTGAAGAGACATAGAGACATCAAACTTTTGGTGTTTTGGAGAACTAATCCTCAAATCCTCAAAGAAGCAAAGGAGCACTAAAAGGAGGGAAATCACAAGGAAGATCCAAGGAGCAAGGAGGTGACTTGAAGGCCCTCCACTTGGGTGAATCCCTTGTGTAATCAAGGATGAGCTTCAAGGGTAAAGAATCTCTAAATTCTTCATATTCTTTAATGTTGTTAAAGAGTCTTTTGATTCACCATATACTAGGCTTTGAAAGTCATGGGTTTCATGAATTGTTTTTGGATGCATGCCTACTTTAAAGAGTTAATTGTTAGCATATGTATTCAAATGTTCATACATGTTCTTAGCTAGGACAAAAATTTTCCTTCAAGTGGTATCAAGAGCCTAGGTCTAGTGTATGGTGGATCCTTTTGGGTTTTGTGATTTTCATGTTTTATGATTTAAATGTTGTAAATGTTACAAGCTTTGTTCTTGCTTTGAATATAAATTTTGCTAGAAAATTTAGCATCTCAAATGTTGTAGATGTATTTCATTTAAGCATGAATATTGGAACTAAAAATTTGGTGCCATGTATTTTGAGTTTTCATAAGTGTTCTTCAATGTTCTTGGAGTTCTTGCCAAGAACAAAAAGTTTTGAAGTTTTGATTCAAAAAGTTTTATGTTTTTACATAAAGTTTTGATTTAATTTTAGTGGGTGATGGTTAATGATTAAGTAATTTTAATGGGAGACAAACTTTGTTTTAAAGAATGACATAAATCATTTCATACAAAATTTTATTTCATCTTTACCTCACCTAACATAACCCACTTACAAAACTTTGTATAAAATTTGAATTTTACCAATAAAAACCACTTATGGCAGGCCACCCTATTAAATAGGGTATTTTTGGGTGTTTTGTGCACTTACATAAAGTTTTGATACTTTTGTGTATTTGCATTTTGGCCCAAAAGTTTACGTTTTTACGTTAAGGTCCAAAAACTTTAAAGGACAAATTGTTTTGCTCCTTTAATGATGTTTTTGACATTATTAAAAATGTTTGGGTTCTAAGTTGTAGTTACATGAAGTTGTGGACTCTTGTGTTTTTACAAAGTGACCCCAAAAGTTTTTGTTTTTAGAAAATGGCCCAAATTAGATGAGAACAAAATGGTTTGTCTCTTTAAATGAGAATTGGATTTTCATTTTATTTAGTTTCATTTAAATCAATTCTATGGATCCGAAAACCAATTGTTTTAAAGTTGTTTTCTTAATTAAATGTGTTTGATTAAGAGAAGGGTGATTATGAACCAAATGCCTCGATAATTGAGCTATGTGATTGGCCGCTTTACATTATGAATGTTTGGGCTTGGTAGTGTAGATTTGAATGTAATTTGATTAGTTCAAGATTGTTGTAAATGGACATAAGTCCATCATTTATGTTGTAAAAGGGCATAAGCCCTTATTATTATTTCATGTATTCCTTTTGTTTAAATGTATGCAAAATGGAATAGTTGGGTCCAACGCCCAATAGGAAATAACGGTTTAATTGGATTAAACGCGTAACTAAAATCAACAACTACATACCTTAGACCCAAGGTCCAACACAAGGCTCGTGTTGGATCAAATCAAACGGTTCATAATCATCCTAAAACCTAATATGACTATATAGTCCATATGAGGATGCAAAGCATTCGTTAGTAGTTCCATATAGTCTCGCTTGTTTCAACGAAACAGTGGGAGTATTATATACTACTAATTCATATAAACTTGGACCAATGGTTGTGATAGGCCCAAGTTCTTTTAATGTGATTAAAATGTTTTGATGTAGCCCAACGCTATTCCCTCAAACAAATATTTAAGTTGATAAGCGAGAGATGTTTAGAATATCTCTTCGTAGGCCTTCCACCGTGGTGGGTTCCAAGCGTTTGTGACTCATGCACCGACTTCACCCTATCATGGGGGAGTACAAAGCATGTGCTTATATCCAGGAGGAATCCATATACATATGATGAGGTGAGTGTAGGCAACGAGGATAGCCAACATCGTATCATCGTGAGGCTATTCTTGAACCCCTTCACGAACTAAGCATGGTGGGAATAACTTAAACTAAGTGCAATGGTGCCAACATCGTATCATCGTGAGGCAACATTCTCTAGAGGCCAAACGAGATGGGTAATTACAAAAAGGTTGTAAATGAATAATGCGTTATTCTCTCATCATTATTTTTGCTAGCCAACATCGTATCATCGTGAGGTGGGCTTGGTAATGGTGAGTCTCCCATAACCCACTAAGAGTTCAATATAACTCTCGAATTCTATTGAGGGATGTGGAATTTGCCAAAAATGGTGGGTGATACTATTTGATTAAAAGACCCAATCAAAATAGTTTTAAACAACAATGCTAATTCGATTTCTGTTATGTTATGTAGTGAACGACATGCCTAAAATTATACCCACCATTATACTTGACAAAAAGGGCCTAAAGGGCCAACGTTTCCTTGCTTGGTATCGCCACATTGAGAATGTCTCAAAGGTGAAAGACATATTGTATGTACTTAAGCAATCCCCTCCTCATGTACCTCCTACGAAACTAGCTTCAAAGGAGGAGTGTCAAAATTATGTTAGACACTATGAGGATGACTTACAAGCCAAATGCTTAATCCTCACTTCACTTAGTGAGGAGCTTATGAAGCTACATAAGCACATGGACACTTCTTGTGCCATGGTTGAAAGTTTGCATAAGATGCATGACCTTGAGACTAGTAATGTACGATTCTCAAATATTTGTAGTCTAATGAATGCCAAAATGGCAAAGGGGACATCGGTCCATAAACATGGACAAAAGATGGAAAGGATCTTTCAAGATCTTCAAAGTTTAGGAACTTCCATCGATGGGAAAATGGCCCAAGACTTTTTCCTTGCATCTCTCTCGGATGATTTCACTAAGTTTATCGTAAACTATAAAGTGAATAGATTCGATCATTCTTTGAAAGAGATGATTGACATGTGCTGTAAATTTGAAAAAGGTTTCAAAAGGGACAGTGGGAGTGAGAATGCAATAATAAGGAAAAGGTTACATAAGAAGAAGGCAAAGAAATCCAAGGGAACATGCTTTCATTGTGGAAAGGATGAACGTTGGAAGAAGAAATACAGGGTGCGCATTGCGAGCCTTATGACAAGGACTTTTGAAGAGACTATTTCTGTCATAGAGAGTGCTTTTACAGTGGGCTCCAATTCCTGGATATTTGATTCAGGCGCTAGTCAACATATCTGTAATACGTTGCAGGGACTAACGGGGAGCAGGTCACTGCGCAATGAGGAGATGGTTGTGCGAGTTGGGAACGGCACTAAAATCTCTGCAAAAGCAATAGGCACCTATATGCTTAACCTACCCTCTGGGGAAGTCCTGGAACTTAAAAATTGTTTATATTTTCCTTCATGTATAAAGAATTTGATTTCCATCTCTAAGCTTTTACGAGATGGGCACTCAGTGTTGTTTGACAAAATGAGTTGCACTTTATACTTGAACGGTCGTATTATCTCTCATGGTAATATGATAGAGGGACTTTTTCACCTAGAGACGAATAGTGGGATGCACTGTATTGAAAGCGGGAATACCTCAAAACCCAAAAGGGCTAGAGAATAAGTTAACCAAGAAAAGATGTGGCATCTTAAACTTGGACATGTGAACCTTGATAAGACTCGCAAGATGTCGAAAGACGGATATTTCCGCCCATTAGGTAATGACCGGATGGGTACTTGTGAAAGTTGCTTGAAAGGGAAGATGACCAAATCTCCATTTACTGGAAAAGGAGAGCGTGCCACTGAAATTCTAGGGTTAATCCACACTGACGTATGTGGACCTATGTCTACTACGTCGAGAGAAGGCTTCTCATACTATATCACATTCACCGACGATCACTCTCGGTTTGGCTATGTATATCTTATGAAGTACAAGTCAGAATCATTTGAAAGGTTCAAAGAATTCAAGAATGAAGTTGAGAAGCAAACTGGGAAACAGATAAAAATCCTAAGATCAGATCGAGGGGGTGAATATCTGAGTAATGAGTTCCTAGATTATCTCAAAGAGTGTGGAATAATATCACAGTGGACTCCACCGGGAACTCCACAACTTAATGGAGTTTCTGAAAGGAGAAATCGAACCTTGATGAACATGGTTCGTTCTATGATGAGTTCCGCTGATCTACCAGTAACATTCTGGGGATACGCTCTATATACAGCAGCTTACTTGCTTAATAGAGTACCTTCCAAATCAGTTTCACAAACACCCTATGAGATATGGCATGGAAGAAAGCCAAGTCTTAATCATATTAAGATTTGGGGTTGTGAAGCATATGTCAAGAAGCTTGAGGCCACTAAGCTTGAAGCAAGATCAGTAAGATGCTATTTTGTGGGATATCCTAGAGAAACTATGGGATATGAGTTCTACCATCCTGACGACCAGAAAGTCTTTGTCGCCAGAACTGCTATGTTTCTAGAGGAACAATTTGTTCTCAAAGGAACTAGAAGCAAAGAGATGGAAATTAATGAGATTAATAATGAACCACAAACAAGCACTCGACATATTGACAACCCTGTTCCTGAACCCCTAGCTCCACGTAGATCTGAACGGGTTAGTAAGCCACCTATGAGGTTTGGCTTAAAAAATGACTTTGATGAATTGTACCTTTTAGGTGACAATGAAACAAAGGAGGACCCTAGGGACTACACTGAAGCAATGTCCGACATTGATTCAAAGAGATGGCAAATGGACGTGAAGACGGCCTTTCTGAACGGCTACCTACAGGAAGAGCTCTATATGACTCAACCCGAAGGTTTCGTGTCCGAGTCTGAAGAGACTAAGGCATGCAAGCTTCAAAGGTCCATTTATGGACTTAAGCAAGCCTCCAGGAGCTGGAACATTCGTTTCGATACTGAAATCAAAACGTTTGGTTTTACTCAAAACGAAGACGACAATTGTGTTTATCAAAAAGTCGTTGGGGATGCAGTAGTATTCCTAGTGTTATATGTAGATGACATATTACTATTCGGGAATGACACTGCAGTACTTTCTTCTGTAAAAGTGTGGTTGTCTAAAACCTTCCACATGAAAGATTTAGGAGATGCATCTTATGTACTTGGGATAAAACTCTATCGTGATAGATCCAGAAAATTAATTGGATTATCCCAATCGATGTACATTGATAAGGTGCTAAGTAGGTTCCAAATGGAACATTCTAAGAAAGGTTTTCTTCCTGTGAGACATGGAATTCACCTTTCTAAGTCCATGGGACCTAAGACTCCTGAAGAGATACGGCTAAATGAATGAAATTCCTTATGCTTCCGCCATAGGGAGTCTCATGTATGCCATGATATGCACAAGGCCTGATATCGCGTATGCTGTGAGCATTACTAGTCGACATCAATCTAACCCAGGATCAGAACACTGGGCAGCTGTCAAGATGGTCCTTAAGTACTTAATAAGAACTAAGGACATGTTCCTCGTTTATGGAGGAGCATCAGAGTTGCGAGTGGAAGCTTATACAGACGCAGATTTCCAATCTGACGTCGATGATAGAAGTTCCAACTCCGGATATGTATTCACTCTGAATGGTGGGGCTGTCAGTTGGAAAAGCAAGAAACAAAGTGTAATTGCTGATTCCACGACAGAGGCTGAATATGTCGCTACAGCTGAAGCCGGCAAAGAAGCGTTCTGGATGAAAAAGTTCATTACTGAACTTGGAGTGGTTCCAACCATCACATCACCAGTAACTTTGTACTGTGATAATAGTGGGGCGATAGCTCAAGCCAAGGAACCCAGGGCTCATCAAAAGAACAAGCATTTTTTATAGGCGCTTTAATATCATAAGATGATATGCTGCCGAGGGGAAAGTCAACATCCTCAAAGTTGCTTCAGCCGATAATGTAGCAGATCCACTGACAAAGCCAATGACTCAAATCCAGCTTGATCGTCATATGGATAAGATGAGTATTAGATACATGGGAGGATGGCTTTGAGTGCAAGTGGGAGATTGTTGGAAGTATGCCCACAAAGCCACTCATTTGATGTAATAGCTTTTGGAATACTTAATATGTTAAACTTTTATATGTTTAACGGAAGGGCAATACTTATTATTAATCACTATTTATTGTATCATGTGTTTAAGCAATAAGAGAATCCAAGGGATGTATTTGACATAAGAGTGAAGTGATCTAATGAGTTAGATTAAGGAGACCTTTCTCTTATGCTCATTCCTAAAACGTTCCTAACCATAGGATTGCCAATTGGGCATTGACAATCCGCTAAGGTTAGTATGTGTTATGTTGACTCAAAAGTGAGTATGAACTAGTCTCAAGTCATTTGGTGTTGGACACTAAGACAAACACATAGGTGCTCGAAAGAGTAATCGAGTACACTGAACTGCGATTAATGAGAGTTCAAACATACATGTCATGTACGAACTCTAAGGTTACAATATGCAAAGTAGTCCTTAGACCTGAGGCATCATAGATGTCTAATGGTTAGGTCCTTGATCTTTGATCATGACAAAGGCATTCCCTCGGATTGTCCACGGCATTGTTGGGGTCATGTGATCTAGTCATGTAGGCATATGAATGCACAACAAGGGATCTCTAACCTTCCATGGTGGAAGGAGTATACTCTAAAATATGATTCTAAAGTCTTTGGCCAAAGCAAATGAATATGACTAAGGAAGATGTTCCAAATCATATTCAAGGGAATCATATACGAAAGTATCACATTGGATAGTAGACATGAAACAAACTATCACTTAAACAATGTGATTAAGAGTATTGTATTAGAGAAGGACCGTATTGCATTGTAATTGTAACTGGATAGGTTCTCCAACCAATTCTACTTAGCTTGGGTAACCATGACATACTGCTAGGTGTCACTCATGGTTTGTGGAAGCCCTATTGATTAGCAAACACTAATCATCAAAAAGGGAGAATTGAAATGTGGTTTCAATTCACAATCGATAGTTAAGAGTAACATCGCCCACTGCCTCGCTAATTGGAACCTAATGGATCGCACACCAAATAAGGATATATGTGAAGAAATTAAATGAAATGGATAAGCAATTAAATGGTTTAATTGAAGAATGGTCAAGATTAATTAATTAGTTAATTAATTATACGAAATGTTCGTATTGGGCTTTTAAGTTGGTTTTAGGGCTTCGGGGCCCAAAAGTGTTTTGGTCCACAAGGCCCATTATGTTTAAGTTGTATGACAACTAAAACAAAAATGGGCAATAAGCCCAATAACCATATAGGCCAACCATTTAGGGTGAGGGTATGCAAGTTTGCTTAATTGCAAGTTTGCCACTCACCTAAGAAATGAAGTATAAATTCATCTTTATAGCTTTGTTTTCAATTAGGGTTTTCTAAGCTACTTGGGGATAGTTATCTAGCAAATTTACTTCCCTAAGTGATCCATTTTTCATTCTCACAAATTACATCCTTGGTGAAGAGACATAGAGACATCAAACTTTTGGTGTTTTGGAGAACTAATCCTCAAATCCTCAAAGAAGCAAAGGAGCACTAAAAGGAGGGAAATCACAAGGAAGATCCAAGGAGCAAGGAGGTGACTTGAAGGCCCTCCACTTGGGTGAATCCCTTGTGTAGTCAAGGATGAGCTTCAAGGGTAAAGAATCTCTAAATTCTTCATATTCTTTAATGTTGTTAAAGAGTCTTTTGATTCACCATATACTAGGCTTTGAAAGTCATGGGTTTCATGAATTGTTTTTGGATGCATGCCTACTTTAAAGAGTTAATTGTTAGCATATGTATTCAAATGTTCATACATGTTCTTAGCTAGGACAAAATTTTTCCTTCAAAAATACCTCACTGCAAAGGACTCTATGGCTCTTTGACTCGCTATGGACCGTTTCAATCATGCAAAAATGAATTCTTGCCCGAAGCAAAGCATGATTGAAACCTTTACGTCGAAGAATATGTTCTGAAGTTTATATCCGATCGAATTTTGACTAAAAGAAAATCTTTCGCGTGTTTCTATACCTAAATTACTCCTGAAGTAGCAGTATAGAGAGCGGAAGTTTACCAAATTCTCGAATCTGATTATACCACACTTGTGAGAGAAATGTACCCCAACAATTCGGTTGGGAGGTACCAAATGGTAAAAACCAAGTTTCGGCTGGAGTCTACCAAATGGTGGTGCCTTGCTTCGGTAGGGATGCACCAAAAAGCATGCTCTGCTTCGACAGAGGTGCACCAAATGGTATTGCTCTACTTTGGCAGAAGCTACTGAACAGACCCCTCTATCTTTGGCTGGAGCCTACCGAAGCCAAGTCTGGGTCTGTCTCTCTCTCACAATCCTATTTCGAGTTTGTTTTACAACATATGGTAGAATCAGGCTTGCCAAGAGGTGGTATCACGCCCGAAGCATTATCCTTGGCACCTAAAACTTCAAGAATAAGGGATAATATTCCCGAATCTCATCCCTGCAGAATCCAACTCCGTTTTGACGGAATAAATCATTGGTTATGCACTTTTGGCGAGTTAAGTTTGCCATGAAAGGCCGTACTGGTCGAACCCCCCTTGTATATTTGGTTTACTTTGTGAATAATTTATTTTGTTCTTGGATTTAAGATTGGTGTTTGGATGTCACTATTATTCTCGAATAAGAGTTAATTAACAAAAATTACCATATGTGACTAATACAATTAACTCATGCTTAGGTATGTCTTGTGGGGATTATGGTTCTATGCTAACTTCAGACCTAATCACCCCCTGACAACCTTTCAGGCTTATCCAACTTGATTGTGGGGCATGGCACTACCATATATTTTCCAATGGTACTAATTTTACCATAAAGGGAAGTCTTATACTTACTCGTTCCGAAAGAACGCCTTTTGAGCTTTAAGGATATTCGAGAGCATTATTACCAAATTGAAATCAATGTAGAAAATGGAGTAAACTTCCTTGGCTTATTACCATATTGCACTTCCTACGAACCATTTAGATACTTTATAGTACATGTTGGTCACACGTGTGGCTCTTGTCCACAAGTTGTATTCTCCACATTGGTGGCTCATATTAACAAGCTTAGGGCTCAACACCCTGATTATCTGATCAAATCTATTTGATTGGATAAGTTGGAGAATTTACATCGAAAACTTTCAATGGATATTGCATGTCAGTTGAGTTTTGAAGTTGAACATCAAGTACCCCATGTTCATACCCAGAACGGCCTAGCAGAAGCATTCATTAAACACGCCTTCAAATGATTGCACGATCGTTGGTCATACGTACCAAGTTCCCAATCTCTGCTTGGGGCCATGCAATATTGCAAGCAACTATGTTGGTCCACTTTAGGCCCGTCACTGCCCAACCTTATAAAGCGTGTGTTAGTTGGTTACCATATACGAATCCGACATATCGCATCTACGCGTCGTTGGTTGTGTGGTCTATATGCCATTTGTGTCGTCCTTACGTACAAATAAAATGGTCCTCAGAGAAGGATAGAAATCTATCTTAATTATGATTCTCATTCTAATATTCATTACTTAGAACCTTTTAACAAGCGATGTCTTATTTCTCGTTTTGTGGATTGTCACTTTTATGAGACAATCTTCATGTGGTTAGGGGGAGATAAGAACATCAACATTCCTAAAGAACGACACAAATTATCGTGGACATCCTCACTATGTCTCATCTCGATCCCAATCTAGATCATCAAAGTATAACCAGACACTTTCTCTGATCTAGCAAAAGTGACGATATCACATATAGCAGCTGCAAATGTTCCTGCAAAGATGAATGTACCAAATGTATGACGGATAGCCAATCAATTTGTCCTACGCCAGAAGCGTGCAAATCATTGGCGACTAGCCAATCAATTCATCCCCGAAATCAGGAATGCCACTATTGTGGCCGACCCTCGTACATTAGCGGCTAGCCAATCAATTTGTCCTACGCTAAAAGCGTGGCAGATCACTGGGTTTGAGGATTCACTCCCCAAAATTGAAGGAACATGGCACAAACGAATCCGTCCTTCGATTGATGTCTCAATCATTTCCATCTCATGAGATTAAATCTGGATTACTCCCGAGACCTGAAGTTGTTGGTCCATTATACTAGTTTGGATGAGATATGGAATTGGAATGAGATTATCACAGATGATGTCTCATTTATATGATAATTACCGACATAAATGAAAAGCAACGATAATGAATCACATTCCGTTGATTAGTGTCAACGTAGAACTGATTGGTCAACTAGAAAAATCAATTGATGATGAATGAGATGACTGAAATAGTGAGAGATTGATTACAACATTACAAGCACGGTTGTAGTATCTCTAGGATCCTGATATGAAACCTACATGGAGTTTCCAAAGGACTTACATGTACTGATTCAAATAGTTTTAGACCACAAGAACACCTTCTCGGTTCTCAAGAGGCCTTCACTTTGCGGATGCAGAACTATCCGAGCTAGTTAAAGATATATGCCTCTGCGTGTACAAAATCTGAAATTGTTAGAGTTAAGAAAACAAACTCGCACCTAAAGTCGGACTTTAAGATGAATGATCTTGGGAAAACTCAACATTACCTTGAGCTGAAGTTTGAAGATAGTTCTAATGGTATCCTGGTTCACCAGTTGAACTAGAAAAAAAAATTTACGTCTGAGTATACCTTGATCGTCTGCAAGCTAGATGCAAATGAGACCTTTACAGAGGATATGGAGCATAAGGTTCCATATTGGAACGTGAGGCAACCATATATGAGTACAATTGGCATTTATCATACTTAGCTCACTGCACTAGAATCGGACATCTTATGTGGTGATAATCTTTTGGCATAAAGTAGCAATGCACCTACACGCTACCACCAAATTGGTGTTAAAGATGTTTTTTTCCATTACTACGGATTTGGGCTTATCTATACCTATGCATCTCAGAATAGATCACACCCCCTTAATCTTCGGAATGATACATACCTTGTAGGATTCGCTGAATCAGACTATCGATCTGATCGCACAAGGTACGTTCCCAAATGGTTATTTCTTTACCATTAAGAAACATCGTAATATCTTAAAGGTCAACCAGACAGATTTTTGTTGCGAAACATTTGAATCGTTCCAAGACTTACAATATCTCATCACGTAAGAGATATGGTCGAGAACTCTTGTTGAGCATATTCGAATTCCTTACAATTTTCATCCATCGTTGAGTCCCAACAACGATCCATGAAGACAACGATGTATGTATCGACCAGATAATGATACTTCAATAAGTCAACGCCAAGCATATTGTGTCTACATCAGCATGAGCATCAGAAGATTGAAGTCAAGCAGTACGATCCCAGACAACCTTGCTGATCTCTACACGACGTCACTGCCGAAGTCTACATTCTAAAAGCTTGTCCGAGGAATTCGTATGCGTAACTTTCTCACTTGCGATGCTTATAGTTTCATTTGGAAGTTCTGTCAAACTCAAGGAGAGTATCCAAAAGTATACCCACTTGACCTTAATGTACTCTTTTTCCTATAATTAGGAGCATTTTTCCCAATGGGTTTTTGCTACCTAACTAGGTTTTGACGAGGCACTCATCTTTGGTTGGTTATACCCTTGTGTACGTCCTACTTGCATCCTAAAGACGTATAGTTTTGACTAATGCAACTTCTCAATTTTCTCATTTGACTATGGGCTTTTGTCCCACCTTGGGTTTTGCCATAGCAAGGTTTGGTGAGTTTTACCACCCATGCATTCTTCCGTTTGTTTTGAGACTTGAGTTCGCTACTTGTGCCAACTAGATTAGACGACTTCATCAACTACTTCTACATTTGCCTAAAGATCGGATGCGCCATCTACTTGAGTATTTGCACACTCAAAGGGTAGTGTTGTGACATATGTTCTAACATATATTGTGATTGTGTAAATCCTAAGCAGAGTTAGATTAGGAATCCTTTGGGATCTAGAAGATCTTTCTTAATAGACTTTGTATTACTTAGAGAGCAAATTTCTCTCCTACTTATTACTGTAAATAAAGGCACAAGGACTGGGGAATTAACACATAATTTCTCAAGTCTATTCTCCACTCTCTTTCTCTCTATGTCGCACCCCTCAGTTAAACATAGGCCACAACACTCTATTCAATTTTCTGCACATTTAGTTTTGTTTACTCGAGGGTTTAGTCTTCCATCAATTTTATGCACATTTAGTTATGTTTATGGATTTTTATTTCATTTTTTATGAAAATATGACTTTCATTAACATGAGGAATCAACATATAGTACAAGAGGATAGAGCCAACTAGGCTCCTCTTCAATCCCAGATTCAAAATCATCAGCACAAACTGCATACTGAGATAGTTCATGAGCCACAACAAGCTCTGTTCTGCCATTGACAAGAAAACATTCGACACTTTTTCCCAACATTTGTATATTCTCCATGATACAACCCTCTGAATCCAGACAATCCTCTATAGACGTAATATTAGCCACCACCACTCCCTTCGCGTTGAGCTTGAGAACAATATCTCTAAGAGCCAAATTAAAAGCAAACATCAAACGTTCCTTTTCTGCAGACATTTCAGTAGCTTTAACTGAAAGGCACTCCTACATTGGTTTTGATTCGTACTATTGTAAAAGTATTACTTTTTAAAGCTGAAATTTATTTATTTTTTTATTTTTTTTGTTTGTGAATGTTCTGCGGTAGGTTTTGACATACCTCCTGACATCATCTCTCAATGCGTCACCATTGACTTCTTGAGAGATCCTCTTGTCCCATAATGCAAGTAGTTTGGTGTCGTCGTCGATCTCAAGCTTTTTCTGGCACACAATGGTGGGATTCGCAATGTTAAACTTCATGTTTGCTCTGATGCCGGCAGGTGGAGAAAGAAATGCTCCGCCTGCTAAACCACTGGAATTCGACGAGCTCCTGGCAGCTTGTTTCTTGAAATTTATTGGCTCAACAAATTTGATTGTTTTACTTCAACTAATTTGGTTTTCGTGGGCTAGATAGTCATTTCGTATAAAAGTATATGTCATTTAATAATAAATTTCTATGTGGAGTGTATTCAACAATATGTGAGGTGCTAATAAAAATACCCATAAAAAAATATAGGCAATTTAGTAATTACAAGACCACAAATTTTACTGTTTTTTATGTAAACCTCATAACCATGTAATAATAAGGGAGCCTTACTTATAGAAACATAAATATATAACATATTTCACACAACTCCACACCTTTTAAAACATTTCAAGGATGGACAAAAAACTCAATAATAGAAACCCAAGCCCAACCCAAAAAGAAACGGACCGACTAAATAACGACATGTGCCCCTCGACTACAACCGTTAATAAACAGACACATTAACCACTACACGACAAAAAATCATAAAAACGAACCGGTTTCCCTTATTCAATACCGCAAACTGACGGTTTCATCTTCCCCAAACATATCATTTCAAACACTATCACGCAAAAGATACGTTCGCAGAAAAAAAAACTCTAAAATCACCATAGAATCCGACACTTTCAAGCCAGATTTTCAGTAAATGATACACACGTTCAGCCGAATTTCCAAAAGATCAGTGTTTCAAAGGTTTTTCTACTACTCAAAATCGTTCTTTTGCATGATTATATGTCGAACTCTGTTAAAAACGAATGCATTATCAAAGTTTTTGATGCATTATCAAGTGTTTTTGCAAAAGACAATTTCAGAAAATTGTAAAAAACGCATGCATTATCAAGTGTTTTTTGCACTTGATTTTACAAAAAATTTAGTGTTCTAGTTCGAGAAAAAACAATTTCAGTGTTTTAGATGTTACAGTTTCACTTTTTTAGTTAATATGTCTATTGATTCTTCAACAACATTTGGAAAAAAATGAATATGCTTCTAAATTTTGTGAGTAAAAACATTAATCGTCTAGCTTGATGTTGTACTTTGTACTGATGCTGCACTTTGAACTGATGTTGCACTTTGTACTGATGTTGCACTTTGCAAATTAACTTTGGTTCTACTTTTTGTTTGTAAATTGGTTCTGCACATAAATATGTTGTAGAAAAAAGAAAAAAGGAATATGCGTCAAGCTTGTGTTAAAAATAATTATGTATCTACATTGTGCGTTAACAACCAATTATGCATCTACCTTGTTTGCTAAGTGATGCTGCATATAGCTTGTGCGCTAAGTGATGCTGCATATAGCTTGTGCGCTAAGTGATGCTGCATATAGCTTGTGCGCTAAGTGATGCTGCATATAGCTTATGCGCTAAGTGATGCTGCATCTAGCTTGTGTACTAAGCATCTGCCCTTTGTCATCTAGTTTGTCATTTATATGACTTCATAATTTTTGACTAAAAATTATACTCATTATAGTTTCATTTTTTTTATGAAGATGTTGCTAAAAGTAAAACATTTTGCAACCAAGAAGAAATCAGCTCAAAAACCTCATGCTGTAAAGCGTTGGGCAACAGATGATAGCAAAGAAAACCACTTTTCTGAAACACGCCTCCTGTTGAACATCATGACCATCAGCCTCCCCCTAATTGATTCAATCAAATCAAGAATAGGCATGCGACGCTCTTCAGAAATCATTACGTTAAACGATTTTGCAGTTGCATTACTCATTTCGACCCACCGATTTCCCTGAAAATATATAATAATAATGCTCTTTTGGAAGATCATCTAAAAATGAATCAGAAATGTCTCCGCCAACACTTCTCATTTTCTCAATATTCCTATCAAAATCTTCAACACTACATGGATATACACAATTTTTGACATACTCACACAATAGATCCTTCAAAAACTTATTACCTGCACATTGTCTCTCTAAATTTTCCCTCAAATGTATAATGCAGAAACCATGGGAAGCAGTAAGGAAATACTTTTGAATAGCATTCAAAAGCCCATGATGTCGATCGATAATGAACGTGATATTCCTTATTTGGTAATTTAATATTCAAGCCAAGTGATCAACAAACCACGTCCAATTGTCTTCATTTTCTATGTCAACAATACCATAGCACAGAGAAAATCTCTGTATAGAAAAAAAAACTAATTATATCAAAAAATAGGTTCTGCATATAACATTACTGATGCTGCACATTAATAACTGATGCTTAACAGTTTTGTAAAAATTGATATTGCACAAATGCTGCATAAAAAGAATCAATTGAGTCATTAATCAGTTTTGTAAAAACTAATGCTGCACAAATACTAATCAAAAGTTCAAATTCTTATATGTATATTGGGGGTGGCCAACCCCCCCACCCATAACTTGATTCATAAGCCATTTACTGCTTCCTAATCCATTCCACATTATTAAACTGATGCTGCACTTTAATAATCAACTCTACACAAAAAGAATAACCTGATTCTCCAAAATATATAAATATTGAAATTCAAAACGATATCATAAATATGTAATTTATAACAATTAAAAAAACTTACCATTATTTGCATTTTTTAGCACAACAACCACGAAGAGTACCGGTATATCTTTCCTTCAAAAACATATCATCAAGGAACAACATTGGTCTACACCATCGAAATCCTTTAACACAAGCTCCAAAAAATATGAATAACATTTCAAACCGATTACTATCATTATCAAGTTCTAGTGAACAAAAGGATCCATCATTGGCACGCACAAACTCATCAAGGTACCAAAACAAAAATCCAAAGGAGAGAGCCTCATCACCATTAACCTAATTATATGCAATATCTTTGCCACACAAAGTTGCATGGTATTTAACATCAAGACCTTAACTCTCCTTCATTTCTCTCATAACATCATTTACCTTAATGGATGGATTCGAACGAACCTTGGCAGCCAACAAAGAGGACAAAACAGAAGGGCCAAACCTTTTATTCCCCTTTTGACGAATACGTCCAGTGCAAGTATGAATATTATTTAATTTTTTTAATGATAAAACAACCACTAGGCTCTTGCACAACATCATGAACACGCCATTAACACCCTTCCGACAGTTTCTTTGAGCAAACAACAGTAACACACTTCCAATCATTCCTAGTGAACTTGAAATCAAAACCAACCTCAAGAGTATTGTGTAAGTTTTCTACGAAACTCAACTGCACCATCTTCATAACTTTGACCCTCATCAGAAATATAACTCTGCCACTCATTTGTTGCATAATAGTGAGGTCCATAGGAGTCATATTTACCCAAATATTGGTTGACGTGATGAGATTTCTATTAGGGTCAAGGGTGGAAAAATCATTTATTTCGTTTCGGGCTTTTAATTCAGCCCATGTTTGTTGAATGTTTGTGGGGTATGATATAGATTAGTTTTGTCCTTATGATTAAATGTGAAGCCATTTTGATTAAATAATAGTATAGTATGGTTTTTGATTACATAAAACTTAGTCCAAGCCCTTTTTATTTATTTAAGCTCTCTTTATTATTTTCTTGTAGGCTAGTCCCCTCATTGGCATCTAACTTTTTATCTGAATGTTATATGCAGACAAATCTAACACAGTGGTCTGGTGCTAGCTTGCCTCTTTAGGTCAGTGTTTTTTGGTTGACAGAAATTGGTTTCTATAAGGTGTTATGACATTCCTCGATCCCAATGTTCACCAAACACCAGGGTAGGTACGTGCTGGCCAACACCCGAGGGTGACGAAAGTCATTTATTGAAAACATGATAACTAAAATATGAATAAGATAAGAGAAATTTAAATATAATTAATATGCAAATGGGAAACGTGTTCAAAGTATACAACTAACTCGAACACTAAAGAAATACTATAAAATTGAATGAATAAAAGAATGGGTCCTACACCAAGAGGAAGATGTCGATGCGAAAGTGCCTTGAAGTCAAGATTGTACGCCTCGATTCTAAGTCCTGAGGGGGCTCAAAACTTTGAATATAGTCTTTCCAAATATAGGTATATATATCTCAAAAACATCTTCACAGTATAAAGTCATCCATCATCTATACTATAAAGAAGTGTGCTAAAGCATGTTCTAAATAGTATATCGTCATCCATCAGATATCCTATAAAGAACATGGATTCGATAGAAAATATGTTATTCCAAAATATTCTAAGTAAGCATAATATCTCATAAAACATTTCATAAAACGTAATCATTAAATCATGTTTTTCATGTATTCATTTCTATTATTAAAATGTGTATTTTAGAAAGGATCCACTCACAGATACTCCATCGTCGTAGAGTCGTACCAAATAGGAATGACGGAATCGCCGCTATTAATTGCACCTAAGCACATTAAGGGTCCAATTAATAAAACTATATTCAAACGATTGAATTTGAAAAAATGGACATTAAAAACGGGTCCAGGACGTTGAAATTAGCCTAGGAAGAGTCCAAGACGAAAACCTGAAAAAGTCAATGTTGATCGTTGATCGATCAAAGTCAAAGGCAACGCTGATCGTTAACTGAGTCAAAGTCAACAGGTTCGGGTCAACGGGTCAACCAGGTCTGGTCCAACCGGGTCAAAGGGTCAACTAAGTTAAACCGGGTCTAGGCTTGGTTTGGGTTGGGCCTAGGGTCCAAGGGTTGACAGGTTTTGGGTTTTGGGTAAAAAGGCTGAAAGCTTAGGTTCTCACGAGCCAAAGCCTAGGGTCCTAGGGTTCTAAAAGGGTAGGGCCCTGGGTTGCACAAGTGGGCCTGGGCTTGGAAGCCCGGCCCAGGGTTTAAGGTTTAAACATGAATTGGGCTTCAAGGCCAAGCCCAAAGCCCTTTGGGTTTCAGAAAATAAATTAATAAATGAATAATTAACTAACTGGGTTGGGCTCAGGGGTTTAGTGGGCCAATGCCCGAGTTCCAAATGGCTCGAAGGCCTAAAAGACAATGGTTTAGGTTTGGGCTTCTCGCCGGGGAAAAAGGCCAGAGTCTTCCAAGCTCCGGTCGATGCCATTTCGCCAATCTACCCTCCAATCTACTTACGAACATGAAGATACAAGAGGGGAAGAATTTTGTTACCTTTGTTTCGCCGAGAGAAGATCGAAGGTGGCTGGATTTGGGCTCGCACACCCATGGTTCGCCGGACTTGGGTTTTGGGTGCCCTTTGGGTGTCTTGGGGTTCCACAGAGACGAAGGGAGAGGGAGAGAAAGTCCGGGAGGGTGGTGCTGCTGCTGTGACGTCGTCGAGTGTCTCTGGGTGTGAGGGTGGTGCTGCGTCGATCAGAAAAGGGAGAATGAGAGAGATTCGAGAGTATTTCGATTTAATCGTACAGTAGCCATAACATATATTTTTTCTTTGTCATCACACACACACACACACATATATATAAAATGCACTCTTTCTCCTTATTTTTTTCAATTTCGAGTTCTAACTTTGACCGATTTAAGGATGTCTTTGAGGTCTTGTGTGTTGTCAGAGAGTTTTTTTGTATCCCCGAAAAAACAAAACAGAAGTAAAAGAAGCAGCTGCTGCAGACGTTTTTCTTTTTGTGTCTTCCTTTTCTCACCTTCAATTTTGGTGCAGTAAATAATGCAACCAATCTTTCCCTTTATTTTGGTTCACAGCATCCTTTGTTTAAATAAAAAGTCCCTCACGAAACTCTTTTTATCGAAAAACACTTAGTCAACTTTTCTTATTATTAAGAACATGTATTGTATTATAAGGATGAAAAACAAAAATGAGTCGCACTTCATGAGGTCCTTAATAATAAAGAAAGTGTCTTTAATAATACAAAAAGGTGTCCTTAATGATTAAGAAAGTTGTCTAAGAGTTTTTTTTTAATAAAAAAAAGGTTTTGCTAGGGGCATTTTATTGATATTCTATTTTTTTGGTAAACAGTTCATAGCATCCGTTTATTACTAATTTTTATACAATATAATTTATAGATGATTCTATTTTTTAATGCAATAATCTACTAGCTTTCTCTTGTTTGCAGCATGGGAGGTCTAGTTGTCAAGCAAATACTGCATAAAGCAAGAGCAGATAATATCGATAACCTCGTGAAAAACACCATTGGAGTTGTACGCACCTTTCTATAATTGAACAATTCACTTACAATGCTGTTCTTCACCTGTTTATTATCGTTTTCTATATGAGAACTCTGGTGTTTTATGCTCGCTTTAGGTTTTCTATAGCTGCCCACATTTTGGAAGCAAACTAGCTGACATGCCTTGGAGAATGGGATTTGTATTTCGCCCAGCACCGACTGTTAGTATATGATGTTTCCAACCTAAACGTTTTCCTCCCTATAGTAGATCGCTGGTTCTGAATGTTTGGACAAGCAAATCTTGCTGTATTGATGTTGATAGAATTACTTCTTGATGTTTCGTAGATAGGGGAGCTAAGAAGTGGATCTCCAAGATTAGTAGAACTTAATGACTTTATCCGTCAGCTTCACAAGAAGGGGATGCTTCAAGTCCTCAGTTTCTGTGAGGTACCTCTAAAGTTTTGTGGTGGTGCTTGTGTCAATTTGCGTTTTTGTGAACTTGTTAATTAGATAATGACTCCTTTTGCAGACCAAGGTAACTCCAATTGTTGAAGGTTACGGTGGATGGGCCTTCCGAATGGAAATTGTACCAATTGAATCAGCATATCCTGGATTTGGTGATCTCGTTGTAAGTATGATTGCAAACAAATGTAGATCGCTAAAAAATCGGTTAGGTAATCTGCCTAAAAAAATGATGCTAACAAACCCTAGACTATAACTTGCTTCCAGTAATTAGTGTTCCATATTCTACATGTCTGTTTATTTTCGGCATTAATTTGTAACTTTGGAACAGGTATTAGACTCAACAGATCACATAAACTCGTGCAAACCACTCAGCCGCAGTGATCCCTCATATACAGAGATATTACAGTTTTTGCGGAAGCTGAAAGCAAGCCAGAAATAAGCAGGCAGTTGTGTAAAGGGAGCATGCCTCAGGGATTATGTTCACGAATGTTCCAAATCCAAGCGCGCCAGGAGTCACCGGTGGATTTTCATCCAAAGGGATCAGGTAACCCCGAGTCATTCCTGGGCGGAGGCGGAGGCGGAAACGGAAGCAAAAGCATAATTTTGACACATCAGAGTTTCGTCCATAGTTTTGACACATCAGATTTCTGTACATTCTCCACCACCCAGAGAGTTGCATAACCATTATTCTTTGTACTCTGTTAGCATTGTTGTATCATTAACATTTTTGAATTTTGTAGAAAAAAGCAACTGTTGTATCGTATCATATGCATAATAGATGTAACACTTCAGAGTCGGTCCATATATATTTGTGAAAGACTATGTAACACTTTGATGCGTACGAACGTCTTCTTGGCCCTCGCAAAACGGGGAGCAGAAAACTTTGTTGATTTGGAGGCATCATGTAATTATTTAAAAATAAATGTCGTGGATGTAAATTATAAAAGTAGCAAATATTTGAAGATAAATGTTATTTATTTGTGATATTAGCTTAGGGAGCTCGAGACGGTGTGACACAGTTTGCAACGTAACACCGTTAACGATGTCGTCGACGTTAATGGAGAAAGCGGTCTCGGCATCAATGGCCCATTTCGTCTTTCCACGCCCTCACTCGTCCAAAAGGCCCTCGACAATTTTAACGACAAAGGCCCGTCGTCGAGCTCTGCCGCTCCGTTGCTCCGACTCGAACACCGCCACTTCCACGTCTCTGTCTCCGCCGATTGTTTCGACGGCGAGCACCGGAACGGTGCCGCCGGTGGTGCGGAGGAGGATGAGGTACCGGAAGCAGTACCCGGGAGAGAGCAAGGGCATCACCGAGGAGATGAAGTTCGTCGCCATGACGCTCCGCAACATCAACGGCAAGAAATTGAGCACCAACAGTAACAATTCTTCTTCTGATGACGATGACGGTGATGGTGAAATTGACGATAATGCCTCTGCCGAGGACAATAGCTCGGAATCGGATGCCGACGGCGACGGGGGTGAAACGGAGACGTGGCGGCCGAGTTTGGAAGGGTTTATCAAGTACTTGGTGGACAGCTAGCTCGTATTCGACACCGTCTTTCGGGAGATCTCGAATGGTTGAAGCAGCAGGGCAATGTGATTCCGGAACCCAGCAATCCAGGAGTTTCTTATGCCGAGTAGTTGGAGGGGCTTGCAGAACATTCTGCTCCATTGTTCCTCTGCCACTTCTACAAAATCTACTTTTCGCATATAGCTGGTGGACAGGTCATTGCAAGACGGGTACTTTTTCGAGTTTTCGGGATTCTTTAATCTTGCCTAAATGATTCAAAGTCTTGAAATTTATGTTAATTGTTCTGAATTCTGAGGTGGTGTTGCTGAAGTTGCGTAAATTCTAGAGTACATCAACGAATGACATAACTTGCTGAATTTGCGGGGGGAAATGTAACGGAATTTAGTGCGACTCTAAGACTAAGCCACTTAAAATACAATGCATTGATGTAGGTCTCCAAGTTATTGACTACTTTCATCCCGTTTTGTTGAAGCATGAAAGTTTTGATCTTTGTGTGGAAAGATGAGGTTTTTTCTAGTGCTTTTTTACAGGACGGGATCAACAGACTAGTAACTACTTTTGCATTCTGCAAACTTGGATTGGTGAATTTCTGGTATCTGAGAAGTTGCTGGAAGGAAGGGAGTTGGGGTTTTACACATGGGAAGGGGACGTGCAGGAGTTGTTGAAAGGTGTTCGTGAGAAGCTCAACAAGCTCGGAGAGGTTAATGCCTGAAACTATTTGTATTTGGTCTCATTTGGTTGAGTTTCTAGTTGTGTTTATTTCTTAGTACTTAGAAGTTGGAAATTTTTGTTTTGGGACTACAGCATTGGACTGGAGATGACAAATACAAATGCTTTAAAGAAATAACAAAATCATTTCGGTATTTGGGGCAGATAGTTCGTTTGATCATCCTAGAGCCCAAGTAATCTGAATCAAACTGCTCAGGAGATCACTTATCGGTAAGAATGTCTAAATTTATTTTCTCCCTTCTTTTTTTGAATTTCTCAGATATTAATAACTTTGCTTTCAAACATTGGTTGATAAATTCATCCTTGCATTTTCTGGTGCATTTGTGTCACAGCAGCGATCGCTAACAATGGTTTTCTGTTCTGTTATCAGGTAGCATTGGTCTAGGGTGGACTCATTTTTGTGTAGAAGGTGATTTTTCGACAGGCTTAACTCTACGAGCTGGAGATGAACACCATTGCATCACTAATCTAGAGGGAAGACGAGGATGTCTTGTATACTTTTCTTCCATAAGGCTGCGCTGAGCACAAGAAGCAGCTTCTTTTGCTGAGCCTTGCGGCGCAAGAATCGTGGATTTTCATACTCTTTCAGATTTTGGAAGCACCCAACTGCAACTAGATATTTTTAAGGGAAGAATATGTTAACAAATGCAAGAATATTGATACTGAATTATTATTGAGTTAACTCAGAGATGGCAATTTTAAACTTCTTTTGATTTGTATGGGTGGATGACTGGGATGACACTTTATGGATTTAAACTTAGTATCGATACATACATAAATAAATAAATTGTGTTATATTACGGGTGGAATAATAACGCCACATAAGAATTTGATGATTACACCAGAAAAAAAAAAAAATCACTCCACCAAATTATTCTAGTTGTATTACTGTATCTATATTATCGATTTTTGTTTTCATTTGATTTAATTGTTTAGATAAATGCTCTAATATGTGGTCCAATATCTCAGTAGATATGGTGTTGGGCTTTTACATATGCGTCCGGTTTGAAATTTCCTCTTTCTCCTAAATTATTTTAATTGTTTTGAACTCTCTCCATTCCCCTTAATAATAGTAATAGTAAATTAAAAAAACAAAAAGATAAAACCTCTATGGGATGACTTAGTGATTAGAGACGAATTTCAAATCAGTATTTCACACAGTACTTCATGGATTTGATTTTCTGGCACTCCTGGATCACACTATTGTCTGGTGGCTAGAAAAATGCTGAAATAACTCTATAAATCTTTCCAACTTCCAAAAAATTGAACTATTATGACAAAACTACCAGTTCCTCTCCTTTAATGAAAAAACAATAAGATATATAAATGATCTACTATGACAGTGAGTTTAGGAGCACGTGCTGCTTAAGACCAATTCAGATTCCCAGTCGGATCAAGTGGGGAAGTCAAACAAGGTAATGCAGAATATAAATTAGACTAATTAGTATGATAATCCAACAAAAGATAAGGGGAGATTTATTTTTTAATCGGGTGTGTTATTTACACATTTTTTAAATTTTAAGATAATTTTTATTAATTTTTATCCTTTAATTTTCTTCAATTTATCTAATTCGATGACTGAAAATTAAAAGAATATGTAAGAAATAAAAAGAAGTTATGGATATCACAACCCTTTTACAATATCTAGCGTTTTTAATTGATAATACATTATTGATATATGATACGTAACAGTGAAATTGAAAGCCTTCGTAAAAGAAGCGATGCAACGTGGGAGGTCACTTTATCAAAGAATATGAATCCCCTGCTTCTTTTGACCTCCTGTCCCCTCTCAACAAAAAACATACATTATCATATAACATTTGCATTGTAATAACTAGTGGCAAATAGGTTCAAAAATTCATGAGCCACACATGCCACGATCAACAATGCAACTGGTCGACAAATTCGCGTCCCTAAAGATCGCGAATAGACAATCGAAATTTAGAGATAATATTTAAGTACTGACCGATGAATGCTTCTTATACTGGGTCGCAGACCATAAAACGTTGTAAATTTTTGGTCTAAACATTTGTTGATGTACAAAATTAGTGAGGACTTTGGTACAACAGAAAGTGTCAAGTTTGTGACTTTCGCTAGATTGCTCCGGTCACTAGTATGGATAAATATGTAAATGGATAGAGACAGGGAAGCAAACACAAGATGTACGTGGTTCACCCAGATTGGCTACGTCTACGGAGTAGAGGAGTTCTCATTAATTGTGAAGGGTTTACACAAGTACATAGGTTCAAGCTCTCCTTTAGTGAGTACTAGTGAATGATTTAGTACAAATGACATTAGGAAATATTGTGGGAGAATGATCTCCTTTTATAGAAGAGAGTTTCTAGCTTTGTTCTGACATTGACACGTGTCGTGTTGTGATTGGCTTATGATGTTGACACATGTCGCGCTATGATTGGCTTCTGATGTCGACACATGTCATACTGTGATTGACCTCCTGGTTGGAGGGTAACTCTTCTGGGTCCTTAACGGTATAACGTTGACAGGTGCTCGGTAGTTTCGGGATTGGTCAAGTATGGTACAAACAACATTAATAATTTGTGGTCAAGTTCTAGTAGCAAGTATGGTACAAACAACATTAGTAATTTGTGGTCAAGTTCTAGTGGCAAGTTGTACATATCGATTAGGGGCTTCCTGTCCTTACGTGGCTTATGGTTTGGTTATGGCAGCTCGCTTATGAGACTTGAGTTCTGTGCTTCTGAAACTTCCAGCAATGGCTTCAAGTCTCAACCAAATATATAGCAAATAATATTTTAAAGAAATTAAAATGGTATTATTATCAAAGTAATATTTTTCTTTTGAAAATTTTACTCGTAAATAGTTGAAAAAATTCTATAAATTATTTTGTTATAGTAATCGAACCTAGTTTTGATTTCGATCCATTAAGTCAGTAAACGTTTGGGTAGCAGAATCATTTCAATTCTTAACTTTTATGTGTTTACTAACACATAAACATGAGCATTTCTAATTTATGACTCTTCTTTGCGTTTGCAAACACATGAAAATTAACGAGTTATATAAATTTCATATTATACTTTATATTTGTAATTCAATACGTGAAAAATTAAGAATTAAATTAATTAGAAAAATACTTTATATCATTTTATTTATTCTCTCCATATTGTCCTGGGCAACATTTCTAAATTCAGCCTGTCCAAAACCCTAGGCAACATTTCTAAATTCAGCATGTCTAAAACCCTAGGCAGCATTTAAGTTCAGAGAAATTATCTATTGAAATTACAAAGTCTAGATCCAAGTAATAAATACATTGTGGCTGTGAGTCTAGAGATAAAAGATAGGGATCCATCCAAATCTTGATTGACACGTCCCAATCCCAATATCCCTCTAATACCAAGATGGGTACGTGTTGGCCGACACCCGAAGGTAACAAAGCCATTTTAAACATGCCTACAAAGAACATATGTAATTATAAATAAAAATGCCAATGCATGAATGTGTTCAGAGTATACAACTATTCAAGAATAATGTGAAAGAATTATTATAAAAAGATACGAACAAAGAAATTATCTATTGAAATTACAAAGTCTAGATCCAAGTAATAAATACAGCGTGGCCGCGAGTCTAGAGATAAAAGATAAGGATCCATCCAAATCTTGATTGACACGTCCCGATCCCAATATCCCTCTAATACCAGGATGAGTACGTGATGGCCGACACCTGAGGGTAACGAAGCCATTTTAAACATGCCTACAAAGAAAATATGTAATTATAAAGAAAAATGCCAATACATGAATGTGTTCAGAGCATACAACTAATCAAGAATTATGTGAAAGAATTATTATAAAGAGATACGAACAAAGGAATGGGTCCTACACAGAAAAGACTCGAAGATACCTATGTGATACCTATGCGTAAGTGCCCTAACGCCGGGACCGTGTGCCTTGATTCTAACTCCTGAAGGGGGTGTAAAACAAAGGATGAGTGGACCAAAGTTTATAATAATAATACTAATAATAAGAAAACCATTTTCTTTCTGAACACACTAACCCCCTATTTTGAAAACACATATGTATAGTACTACATAATAGGTTTTCTGAAAACTCTAGCATGCCATGAAAAATGTTTGTAAAACAAGTACGTAGAATCTAGAGCACCAGTGCTTGGTAAAGGTAATATAGTCGCCTGAAGGCAAATCCGTAAAACATTCATAAATCACATCAATGATGTACTCAACTAGGGGTATCATAGTGGCTCGAAGGCATAACCATCACCCGAAGGTGAAGTTGTACGACATCGGGATACACAAGTGAAGAAATATAGGGTCCATCACCCGAAGGTGAAGTTGTACGACTTTAGGTTACGCTAGAGAAGAAACATATATACATATATATATGTATACATATATATATATATATATGTATATGTATGTGTAGTGGGTCCATCACTCGAAGGTGAAACTGTACGACTTTGAGTTACGCCAGAGAAGAAACAAATATATATATATATATATATGTATATGTATGTATATATATGTATATGTATATGTATATATATATGTATATGTATATGTATATATATATATGTATATGTATATGTATATATATATATATGTATATGTATATGTATATATATATGTATATGTATATGTATATATATGTATATGTATATGTATATGTAATGGGTCCATCACCTGAAGGTGAAGCAGTACGACTCTGGGTTACGTCAGAGAAGAAATATAGGGTCCATTACCCGAAGGTGAAGCTCTACGACTCTGGGTTACGCGGCTTATGCCAGAGAAGAAATATAGGGTCTATCACCTGAAGGTGAAGCTGTACGACTTTGGATTACGCCAAAAAAGAAACATTTACATATAACATAACACACCGACACTAGCCCTGGGCTACTGAAGCTAGGAGTATGTCACAAATATCATCAACTGTGTACTATGGTCATAGACGTCTACATACTCGGTTGTGTGTATGTGTTGTATGATAACCCATTAGTTAAGCACCGAAAAAGTATCTCAAAAATCTCATATCAAATCTCACTACTACAATATTAGCTTTAGGTGGCGGATGATGGCGGCGGATATTAGAAAATCCTGGCGGATAAATTATATCTGACACATCATTTAATTACTGGCGGATATTACAAAAATATTGTCGGTTATAACCGACATAAATTCCTGGCGGATATTTACTGGCGGATATCAAGAAAATACTGGCGGATATTTACTGGCGGTATTTTTGAATCTTTTTTTTATAATATTTTTACATATTCTGGCAGTTTTTAAGTTAATATTGGCGGTTATAACCGACATAAATTGACTATTTTATTATTTTACTTTATGACGGTTATTATTTTAGTATTCTGGCGGTTATAACCGACACAAATGAATTTTTTTTTAAATGTTATATTGATTAAAAATAAATAAATAAACACATAATTAAATTATTTTTTTTCACTCATGACCCTAAAGTCTAATGAACCCAATTCCCACAAGCCATAAATTTTCTGAGAGAATAATAACAACAGACTACAATATAAAGCTCTATCATTTTTGTAATAAGGATTATGCTCCCTCACAGGCAAGCAACAAGATACAAAGAAATTTAAACAATTTTTTCCAATGCGTCACAATGCACATTGTCTGGCACATAAACACACATGAACATCTGGTGTAATTTATTATGTCTGATTTTATTATTTTAAAATGTTATATTGATTAAAAATAAATAAACACATGTTTTAAATATTATATTTTTTGCGATTTTTTACACATGCTATCTCATAGTATATATGTTCATATTTGATGGTTGGATTGTTGAAACTAGTTTCGTAGAATGCATATCCTATCAAATTGATAGATTTACCAAACACTTAAGAGTTAATGTTATACTTCCATTAAGTATAAAATAAGATTTATCCACTAGTATAAATATTTTAAATTGAAGATCGACTTCATTCATTGCATTCTTATAGGATTGAGGAGTGTAGCTGCACAAAATCATCAAAATTAGAGCTAAAGTAACCGTTAAATTGTGATATTTCGTTTATAACCGTCGAAAACTTTTGTTTTGTTACCTAATCTTTGAACGTTTGTTTTTTGTGATTTTTTACGTATGTGATCTCGGAGTGTGTACAAACAAGTTTGACGGTTAGATCATTGAAAAAAGTTTCGTAGAATGTGTATCGTGTCAAAATGGTAGATTAAATAAACACTTAAGAGTTAATGTTATACTTCCATTAAGTATAAAATAAGATTTTGCGGTATCCACTAGTGTAAATATTTTAAATTGAAAATCAAATTCATTCATTACATTCTTATAGGGTCGAGAAGTGTAGCTGTAAAAAAATCATTAAAATCGGAGCTAAAATAACCGTTAAATTGTGATTTTTCGTTTATAACCATCGAAAACTTTTGTTCCGTTACGTAATCTGTGAATGTTTGTTTTTTACGATTTTTTACATATGCAATCTCGGAGTGTGTACAAATAAGTTTGACGGTTCGATAGTTGAAAAACGCTTCGTAGAATGCGTATCGCATCAAAACGGTAGATTAAACAAACACTTAGAGTTAATGTTATATTTCCATTAAGTATAAAATAAGATTTATCCACTAGTGTAAATATTTTAAATTGAAGATCGAATTCATTCAATGCATTCTTATAGGGTCGAGGAGTGTAGCTATAAAAAAACATCAAAATCGGAGCTAAAATAACCGTTAAATTGTGATATTTCGTTTATAACCGTCGAAAACTTTTGTTTTGTTATCTAATTTCTGAACGTTTGTTTTTTGTGATTTTTTACGTATGTGATCTCGGAGTGTGTACAAACAAGTTTGACGGTTAGATCGTTGAAAAAAGTTTCGTAGAATGTGTATGGCGTCAAAATGGTAGATTAAATAAACACTTAAGAGTTAATGTTATACTTCCATTAAGTATAAAATAAGATTTTGTGGTATCCACTAATGTAAATATTTTTAATTGAAGATCAAATTCATTCATTACATTCTTATAGGGTCGAGGACTGTAGCTGTAAAAAATCATTAAAATCGGAGCTAAAATAACCGTTAAATTGTGATTTTTCGTTTGTAACCGTAGAAAACTTTTGTTCCGTTACGTAATCTGTGAATGTTTTTTTTTTACGATTTTTACGTATGCAATCTCGGAGTGTGTACAAATAAGTTTGACGGTTCGATCGTTGAAAAACGCTTCGTAGAATGCGTATCGCATCAAAACGGTAGATTAAACAAACACTTAAGAGTTAATGTTATACTTCCATTAAGTATAAAATAAGATTTATCCACTAGTGTAAATATTTTAAATAGAAGATCGAATTCATTCAATGCATTCTTATAGGGTCGAGGAGTGTAGCTGTAAAAAATCATCAAAATCGGAGCTAAAGTAACCGTTAAATTGTGATTTTTCGTTTATAACTGTTGAAAACTTTTGTTCCGTTACCTGATCTCTTAATGTTTTTTTTTGTGATTTTTTACGTATGCGATCTCGGAGTGTGTACAAACAAGTTTAACGGTTGGATCGTTGAAAAACGCTTCGTAGAATGCGTATCGCATCAAAATAGTAGATTAAACAAACACTTAGAGTTAATGTTATACTTCAATTAAGTATAAGTGTAAATATTTTAAATTGAATATCAAATTTATTCATTAGACAATATTTATTTATGTTTTTCAAGTATTGATTAGACAATATTTAGTTTGTGTGATGACATTTTCATTGTACAATTCTTTTTTTGTTTCTTTATCACATATTTTACTTGCGTTATTCTCTATTAAACCAAAAGTGTAAAAATTATCTATTAAACAAAACAATTATTTATTTCAATTTTAAAAACATATTCTATTTAAATACATATTATTTATTTACTTATTAAACCAAACAATTATTATTTTATTTTTTTAAATCGTAACAAAATTTGGGGGGGAATTTTAAAATTTTCAGAGGGAAATTTGCTGCCATTTTGTTCCTGTCGGTTATAGCCGACAGTAATGAAATTTGTCTGTCGATTTTTATTTTAAAATTTTTTTTCTGTCAGTTGTAACCGACAATAATTAAAATAACCTAAATTTTTAAAACCCCTCAATCTTCCCCGCACCGCTGCTTCTCCCATCCCCCTTTTCTCCACTCGACTCCACTCCTGTCATCCTCCTCTGTGCCTCCCTTTATAACACCTACACCATAAACCCCTCTTCTCATTCTCTCTCTTCTTTAGCTCCATCTCACTCTCCGCTCTTCCCCTTCTTCTTGGTCTGTGAAATCATCAAATCTCCAAGGTATTTTCACAGCCCCTAATTTCTCTCAAATTTTTCGATTTTAATTACCGAATCTTTGAAATTGGGCACGGATTGCACCAGTTTTTTTTATCTCTAATGTTGTCCTTCTCAGAGGATTTTAAGATGCTATGAAGCTTGACACTAGCGGTCTCGAAGCATCTAGAAGCAGAGTTGCGCCTCCGTCTCTTCCAGATCGACCTCCTCGACTACAACTTCATGCTCGCCGCCGTAAATGGCTGCTCCGGCGTCTTCCACCTCGCCTCTCCCTGCATCGTCGATCAAGTCCATGACCCCGAGGTTCGCGCCAGTACACATTATCAAATTCCTTCTAATTTTGATTATATTTGATTAATTATGCGTATTTTGAAAACGTGGTGCTATTTTTTGTTTAATCTGCAGAAGGAGCTTCTGGAGCCGGCGATCAAAGGAACGCTCAATGTTCTGACGGCGGCGAGAGCAGTGGGTTTCTCGACGACGTTTCGGCTCCTTCGTCATTCGAGGTTCCTATCACCAATGATGTGAGTTCCAATGTGCTTTTTGTGGTCCTTAGTCTTTTATGTGGTGCGGTTTGGCTGATTTATGGTTTTTTTTTTTCTTCTTTTCCTGCTATTTCAGTTTGATGGATTTCAGAAGGAAGCTATCCAGATGGTGAAGCCGGCCAAAGGGACAACCTCGCTTGCTTTATAATGTTTATCCTATTGCTTGCATATATGAAGTAGTTGTATGCTTTGCGCCATGAAGTTTTTGTCGGAGTAATTTGTAGTGATGCTTAAAACTTTTTAGTACCATTAAGAAGGGAGATAAGCTTTCTCTGTGCTCTCTGAAACTGCAAGTAGTGGTTGGATGGTGAATGCAGGGGATATGGAAAATGCAGAAAGTGATGTATATTTTTTTTTTTATTAATTAATTCATGTCGGTTTTATCCGACAGAAAATGGTAATATTTAATGATTATTAATTCGTTTCTGTCGGTTTTAACCGACAGGAATTACTATTATTTATTCTTTGTTAATTCATTTCTGGCGGTTTCAACCGACAGACATTCGCTTATTTATTTATTATTAATATATTATCTGTCGGTTTTATCCGACACAATTTCTGTCGGTTTTAGAATATTTTATGTCGGAAAATTCATTTCCTGACGCAGGCAATTCTGTCGCTTGTTATATCCGTCACTGCATCAATTTTCTGTCGGATTTTGCTTAAAATCCGACAATAATATATATTTTTTGTCGGTTTTCAAAACACCACTGATAACTGGTTTTGTAGTAGTGTCTAGAGCTCAAAAGCTCAAAGCTTCATCTCATAAATCCATGATAACTCATTTTCGTAAATCCATAGAATTTCATATACGAAAATTCAATAATTCATAACCCTTAGTAAAACATAAATTCAATAAATCATAAATATTTTTTAAAAGTAAGTTAAATAAATTATAAATTCTCCGTAAACCATAAGTATGGAAATCCGTAAAACATAATATAAAACATACTCAATTCGTGAAATATGCAATGCATGCAAGCCTAATATTTTATAAAAACATGCAATTAAAGAAGGGGTCCACTCACATATATTTTGTTTCCGGGGAGCCGCTCGAACTAGAGAAGACAATGTCACTTCCCACAGACGCACCTAAACACAAATAGAGGCCATTTAATAAAACTCTACTAAAACGATAGAATTTGATATTCTTTGTACAAGACAAGGCAACTTGAAGGATATTGTACCAAGGAAATAGTGATGATGGGGAGCTGTTCAAGATACCAATTACAATGTTGTTCAAGTCTGGTGTTACAAGAATGGGAAAGTGTGCTGCATTTGTTGGTAAGAAGATTAAAGCTGCAATTTGGCATAAAAGGTTGGGACATTCATCTGAAGAAGTTCTTAGTATGATGATGCAGAATAATGAGTTGTCAAATAGTATAGATTCATGTTAATCCATGTGTAGTTCTTGTATTCAAGGAAAATTGAGTAGGCTGCCATTTCATATAAAGCAAGATACTGTTATTTTTTTAGAAAATCCTTCAGATGTATAGGGGCCTTCACCTGTGAAATATGTGGAAGGTTATAGGTATTACTTACCTTTGTTGATGATTGTTCTAGGTTTGTATGGATATTTCCAATGGTGAATAAATCAGATGCTTTCTCAATTTTTACCAAGTTCCATGCCTTTGTTTTGAACCAGTTTCAAGTGTCAATCAAAATTTTAAAATCTGATGGCGGATAAGAGTATATGAGTAATTTGTTTAAAGAATTTTTGGATGCAAAGGGTATTATACACCATGTTTCATGTCCTCACACTCCCCAGCATAATAGAGTTACTGAGAAGAAAAAGAGACATGAAATCTCCATATCAGATTGTGTTTTAGACTATTCCTGACATTAAGAATCTTAAGGTATTTGGCACGCAGTCTATCAATTACTGAGATCATTCAATCATAATAAATTGGAACCAAGATCAACTCAGTGTATTTCTTGGTTTTGCGCATGGTTATAAAGGAGTAATATGTTATGACAATAAGACCAGAATGATTATTTTGTCCAGACATGTAATTCATGATGAAGACATATCATTTCAAGCATGTTTCAACACAGAAGACCTCAAGTGTAGTGCAAATGTCATTACAACCCCCAGTTCTAATACATTTGCAATTTCAGGTGTTAGATCATCCACTTCTGCACAACTTTAACACATTTTTCAAGACCTTAACTCAGTGTCTATCATAACTGGTGATGTAAGTGCAGGTTCTGATAGTCCTGATATTCATGAAACAGTTCAAAACACAGAATGAGTTAACAGTTCTGGAGTGTTGCACAAGAGCAATGATATCACATCATTAACATATTCACAACATTTCTCCCCATTACACCATCACTCTAGTACAATATTTGTATTACCTGTCCTCTGATGGAATTCAGCAACTTGTCACTTCAACTCATTCAATGCTCACTAGACTAAAGAATGGAGCAATTGAACGAAGAAATTATGTTGCACTGGTTATAGCTTTTCCTGAGTTACAATCTTTGCAAATTACAGATGAAGAACCATTCACTGGTGGGTATTCATTTGTTTTTGAATTTCTGATGTACTTGAACCTGCTACATTTCGAAAAGCAGCAACTATACCATAATGGCAAACAACAATGCAAGAAGAGCATGACTCTCTTAGAGCTTAAAGGACATGGGTTTTAGTTCCACCACCTCAAGATAGAGCAATTGTAGGGAGTAAATGGGTGTACAAGGTTAAGAAGAATCTAGATGGCAGTGTGTCAAGGTATAAAGCAAGGTTGGTAAGTCAGGGTTTTTCTCAAGAACATGGTATTGATTATCTGGATACTTTTAGTCCAGTTGTAAGGCATACCACTGTGATAATCCTTCTAGCTTTAGCTGCTACCAATCACTAGATTCTCAGGTAATTGGATATTAAAAATGCATTTCTGCATGGAGATTTGCAAGAAGAGGTATACATGAAGCAGTCTTAGGGCTTTGTTGATCCATCATATCCCTCTCATGTTTGTAAGTTGATTAAGTCCTTATATGGATTGAAACAGGCACCAAGAGCCTGGAATTCGAAATTCACTAGCTATTTGACAGTCTTGGGTTTCAAAGCTTCAGCCTCAGATACTAGTCTCTTTGTTAAACAAGATGGATCAGATATTATCATCCTATTATTATATGTGGATGATATTATTTTGACTGGTTTGAATGCTACAAAAGTTTAAAAAGTGGTGCAAGAATTATCTGAAGTCTTTGAGTTGAAGGATATGGGAAAGCTTACTTATTTTCTGGGATTGCAAGTCCAATATCAAAGTGATGGAGACATATTTGTAAACCAGTCCAAGTATGTCAATGATTTAATCCACAAGGCAGGAATGGACTCTTGTAAACCTGCAAATACCCCGTGTAAGCCATATCATCAAATGCTGCAAATAGAAGGAGAGTTACTCACAGATCCATCAATGTATAGAAATTTAGTTGGTTTATTAAAACCTTCATTAGGCCAGATATTGCATTTGCAGTAAATATTGTATGTCAGTTCATGTCTACACCCAATTGATATACATTTTGGAGCTGTTTAAAAGGATCCTAAGGTACCTCCAAGGGACAATCAACACTGGAATTAGTTTTAATGCAGACACGGTTACTCTAATCAATGCATTCTAAGATTCGGATTGGGTTGCGGATTTGAATACTCGAAGATCAATCACATGATATGTGGTTCACTTGGACAATAATCCAATTTTGTGGCAATCAAAGAACAAAGCTCAGTTTCTCAAAGTTCAATTGAAGCCGAATACAAAGCTTTGGCACACATTGTAGCTGATATAGCTTGGATAAGGAATATATATATTGAAGGATTTGAAGGTGTTTGTTCATAGTCCACCTGTCATTCACTGTGACAATATGTCTGCTATTGCATTAAGTGAAAATCCAATGTTCTATTCAAGGATTAAACATCTTGATACATACTATCATTTTGTAAGAGAGAGAGGGCAGCAAGGAGATTTACAGATCCAATACATACCAACTGAAGAGCAAACTGTGAATGTATTAACTAAGGGTTTACATAGTCCTGCTTTTATCAAGCATTGTTACAATCTCAAGCTGCAGAATCCCAGCTGAGATTGAGGGGGATGAAGACTATGATAATGCTGTTGTTGGAAGTTTTGAGACTCTTGTCCCACATTGGTGAAAACAAGATTCCCAAGTACCTTTGTATATGTTTTGTCTTCTACAATATTAGTTATGTGTTGGACCACTTGGAATGGGAATTGAGGCTTGGGCCACCATTTCTGTGGATTAGGCTTGATGATTATACCATAATATTAATATAAATTAATATTAATTAATCAAGACAAGGGCCTTGGGCCTTGGGGCCTAAGAATTAAAATTAATCTGATCAATTAGTTTTAATTTCGAATTAAGTTTTTAATTAAATTAATTAAAAACGTTTTGATTAAAGATACAACCTTTTGTGGAGAGTTGTAAAGCTTCAGATACATCCAAAAGATATTTGAAGAGGTATGAAAGAGCCTATATAATTGGAGTCCTCAGTTCATCATCAATCATCTTTTCGTCTTCCTTTTCTTCCGTACAAACTTTCCAGAGAGAGTAAACACACAAAGCAATTCTCTAGAATTCTATAATCCAGTGCGGGTTGTAGGATTAGGTAGTTGTATCCTGGTCGAGCAGACATTATAGAACCACAAGCACAAGAGTGGAACGGAATTACTGTTCAAAGGACATAGCATTTACGCTAGCCTCTACCTTCTGTAATCAAGTTAGTACTGTTGATATTCTTATATTAATTTCTGTATTTATTGTATACTTTTCATTCTGCACAACAAGTACTTTTTGTGAAATAAAATTGTGAATTTCAAGTTCTGTTTATTTTTGTTATATTGTTTATTTCTGAATTGTTCTCCAACAATCTTCGAACAGTATGGAACAATCAGGAACTAAACCTCTTTCTGAGAAGCCTGAGAAATTTAAGGGCGGAGACTTCAAACGATGGCATCAGAAAATGCTGTTTTATCTGACAACCTTGAATTTGGCTAATGTTCTGCGCGAGACTGAACCTACTGCAGATGGAGAAAATATTTTTTCTGCAGAAACTTTGACGGCTATAGATGCCTGGAAACATAATGATTTCTTCTGCAGAAACTATATTCTTAATGCATTAGATGATTCATTGTATGATGTCTACGTGGTGTGCAAAACAGCCAAGGAACTTTGGGAATCACTTGAGAAAAAATATAAAGCCGAGGATGCTGGTTCAAAGAAATTTGTCGTGGGCAAATTTTTGGACTACAAAATGGTGGATTCCAAGTCTGTTGTCTCTCAAACTGAAGATCTCCAGAAAATTATCCATGACATTCATGTTGAAGGGATGGTAATCAATGAGTCTTTCCAAGTGGCGTCCATTATAGAAAAACTGCCACCTTCTTGGAAAAAGTTCAAGAGTTATCTCAAGCACAAACGAAAGAAGATGACCCTTGAGGATCTCATTGTAAGGCTGAGAATTAAGGAAGATAACAGAAATAATGAGAAGGGCCTGGTTTCGAGTATGGAAGCCAAGGCGAATGTTGTTGAAGGAAGTTCATCAAAGCAAAGGCCAAAATTCCAGAAAACTAAGAAGAAGGAAAGCCACTTTATCCCTGGTGCGAAAGGCAAAGACTTCAAGAAAATCAAGGGAAGTTGCTGGGTTTGTGGAAAGCAAGGCCATAGGGCTCAAGAATGTCGCCATCGAAGGGATCAAGGTCCTGGAAATCAAGGCAACAACAACCGCACAAACCTGATTGAAAACAATGTGGATGCACTGGCTGCAATAATTTATGAAATTAACCTTGTATCTGACCACGCTGATTGGTGGATAGATACTGGTGAAACTCGCCATGTATGTGGTGACAGAAATATGTTCTCTTCGTACCAGAAAATCGAGGGAAACGAGCAGCTGTTTATGGGAAATGCATCCGCATCTGTTGTGGCTGGAATATGGAAGTGTGTTCTGAAATTCACTTCTGGAAAGGAATTAACCTTTCTTGATGTGCTGCATGTCCCCGATATAAGGAAGAATCTTGTTTCTGGTCCTATCCTTAGTAATAAGGGATTCAAACTAGTATTTGAGTCCAATAAGTTTGTATTAACTAAAGGGGGAATGTTTGTGGGAAAGGGCTACCTTGCTGATGGATTATTCAAACTCAATGTACTTGCTAATGCTATGAATGAAATAAATAATGCTTCTGCTTATATTTTTGATTCTTCTAATTTATGGCATTCTAGATTAGGACATGTAAATTTCCGTTCTCTTTTTAGAATGCATAATTTAGGTTTGCTACCCAAAATTGATTATCTAGATAATGTTAGATGTGAAACTTGTACAGAATCGAAATTTGAAAGTCAAAGCTTTAAATCAGTGCATGAAAAATCCAATGATTTGTTAGATTTAATTCATAGTGACTTGTGTGATTTTAGATCATATCCAACTCGTGGTGGAAAGAACTATTATGTAACATTTATAGATGATTTCAGTAAGTATTGTTATGTTTATTTACTTCATAGTAAAGATGAGACCTTGAATATGTTTAAGACATATAAGGCAGAAGTTGAAAATCAACTTAACAAGAAGATTAAAGTCTTAAGGTCCGATAGGGGAGGAGAATATGAGTCTCATGCCCTTGCTGAATTTTGTGCCACACATGGCATAATTCATCAAACAACAGCCCCCTATACACCACAACAAAACGGTGTTGCCGAACGAAAAAATAGGACTTTTAAAGACATGATCAATTCCATGTTGAATAGCTCTGGCCTTCCACACAATATGTGGGGCGAAGCTTTACTTACTGCAAATAAAATTTTGAATCGAATTCCACCTAAAACGAGAAAGGAGTCACCATATGAATTATGGAAAGGAAGAACTCCAACGTTTAAATTGCTTAAAGTGTGGGGTTGCCTTGCAAAAGTACAAGTTCCATTGCCAAAGAGAACAAAATTAGGGCCTAAAACTATAGATTGTGTTTTTATTGGTTTTGCATCTAATAGTTCAGCTTATAGATTCTTAGTTTTTCATTCCGAAGTAAGTGATATACATGTCAATACTATTATAGAATCTATAAATGCAATATTTTTTGAGGATATTTTTCCATACAAAATAGGCAAGTCTAATTTATTGAAAAAGAGATTACATGATGATGTATCTGAGGTTACAAACGAACCTAGAGAACATGATGATGGTTCAACCTCGTCTAGAGTTCAAGAAGAAGAAGAACTTGAACCTAGAAGAAGTCAAAGGTCAAAAATTCGAAAGGACTTTGGGCTTGATTTTGTGACCTTATTAACCGAGACAGAACCTTAATGATTCAAGGAGGCCATGTCCACTCCTGAAGCTCCATTTTGGAAGGATGCATTTAACGGTGAGATAGATTCCATTATGCAAAATCATACATGGGAATTAGTCGATTTGCCCCCTGGCAATAAGCCAATTGGGTACAAATGGATCTTTAAGAAGAAATTAAAACCAAATGGTACAATTGACAAATATAAGGCTCGTTTGGTAGCTAAAAGATACCGTCAAAAACATGGTTTGGATTTCTTTGATACATACTCACCTGTAACGAGAATTACCTCAATAAGACTATTGATTGCTATAGTTGCACTCCATAACATGGAAATACATCAAATGGATGTAAAGACTGCGTTCTTAAATGGAGACTTAGATGAGGAAATATATATGGAACAACCTGAGGGGTTTGTAGTGAAAGGTAAAGAACACAAAGTGTGTAAACTTGTGAAATCGCTATATGGGCTTAAACAAGCTCCAAAGCAATGGCATGAAAAATTTGACCATGTTATGATCACACACGATTTTAAGATAAATGAGTGTGATAAGTGTGTCTACACAAAAACTCAAAATAATGCTTGCGTTATGTTGTGTTTATATGTAGATGATATGCTTATAATGGGAACTAACAAAGAGATAATAAATTGGACCAAGAAGATATTGAAATCAAATTTCGATATGAAAGATCTTGGACTAGCTGATGTGATTCTTGGTGTAAAAATAAAAAGAAACCAAGAAGGATATATTCTTACTCAGTCCCATTATATAGAAGCTACACTTAGGAAATATGGTCATTTGGAAAGTAAAGATACAATTACTCCTTTTGATGCCAATAGCAAACTTAAGAAAAATAAAGGTGATGCTATATCTCAACGTGAATACTCACAAGTTATTGGAAGCCTTATGTACATTATGAACTGTACAAGGCCTGATATAGCATACTCCGTGAGTAGACTGAGTAGATATACATGCAATCCTGGGCATGATCATTGGGAAGCTTTAATTCGAGTTTTGAGATACTTAAAGCATACAATGAATTATGGATTGCATTATACGAGGTATCCTCCCGTGCTCGAAGGATTTACAGATGCGAATTGGATATCGGATAGTACTTATACGAAATCCATAAGTGGATATGTATTTACTTTGGGAGGAGCAGCAATATCTTGGAAATCTTCCAAACAAACATGCATAGCCCGATCAACTATGGAATCGGAATTTATAGCTCTTGATATGGCTGGAAGAGAAGCTGAGTGGCTAAGAGATTTTTTGGAAGATGTTCATATCTGGCCTAAACCTGTAATGGCAATATGTATACACTGTGATAGTTTAGCTGCACAATATCGAGCTAAAAATAGTGTATACAATGGGAAGTCTAGACAAATTAGACGAAGGCATAATACAATAAAGCAATGGCTCTCTAGTGGTGTAATTTCTATTGACTATGTCAAGTCAAAAGATAATATTGCAGATCCGCTTACTAAAGGCTTATCTAGAGAGCAAGTTAAGCATACATCGAGGGGAATGAGTTTAAAGCCAATAGAGTAAAATGAAACTGAAACTGCCAAATGGAAACCTAACCTAGTTGATTGGAGATCCCATGGTCTAGGTTCAATAGGCAAACTGGTTTGGCTAGATTCAAGAAGAAACACACTTACATACCCATTCCTATGATGGAAGAAGTGTGGTGAGCGCTGATGAGTGTATGATACATTAGTTTAATAATATTGATACTTGTAAGTCAAGTGGAATAGTAGCAGCCTATTCTTAATCAATATCACCTATATGAGAGAAAATGTGGGGTTGCATTTATGAGAATTATATGGCTACATTCTCTAAAGCTCTCATGAATCCAGGATTTGTTCAGGACCAAAATGAACACAAACTTATGAATTTGCGATGTGTTGGTGTGGCATATGTTTTGCTTATTGTCTTAATTTACTGCGGAGATGAACAGTTCAAGATTTTATATTCACTGCGTCATCTAGTAAATCCGATAAGTATATACTAAGGTAGGTTCAAGTCCAAAAGACACCTCTCCTGATGTATGTCACATCTATTGTTTACTCTCGTATCTTAGTTTCTCTAGGACCAAATAGTCGTCTCAAAATGTGGGGTATTGTTGGAAGTTTTGAGACTCTTGTCCCACATTGGTGAAAACAAGATTCCCAAGTACCTTTATTTATGTTTTGTCTTCTACAATATTAGTTATGTGTTGGACTACTTGGAATGGGAATTGAGGCTTGGGCCACCATTTCTGTGGATTGGGCTTGATGATTATACCATAATATTAATATAAATTAATATTAATTAATCAAGACAAGGGCCTTGGGCCTTGGGGCCTAAGAATTAAAATTAATCTGATCAATTAGTTTTAATTTCGAATTAAGTTTTTAATTAAATTAATTAAAAACGTTTTGATTAAAGATACAACCTTTTGTGGAGAGTTGTAAAGCTTTAGATACATCCAAAAGGTATTTGAAGAGGTATGAAAGAGCCTATATAATTGAAGTCCTCAGTTCATCATCAATCATCTTTTCGTCTTCCTTTTCTTCCGTACAAACTTTCCAGAGAGAGTAAACACACAAAGCAATTCGCTAGAATTCTATAATCCAGTGCGGGTTGTAGGATTAGGTAGTTGTATCCTGGTCGAGCAGACGTTATAGAACCACAAGCACAAGAGTGGAACAAAATTACTGTTCGAATGACATAGCTTTTACGCTAGCCTCTACCTTCTGTAATCAAGTTAGTATTGTTGATATTCTTATATTAATTTCTGTATTTATTGTATACTTTTCATTCTGCACAGCAAGTACTTTTTGTGAAATAAAATTGTGAATTTCAAGTTTTGTTTATTTCTGTTATATTGTTTATTTCTGAATTGTTCTCCAACAGCTGCCACATCATCATCTCTGGCAGTTAAGAAATGTAATACACCAGCGCCACATCAGCTGTCAAATTAGTTAGGATGTTAGGTGGTTATGGTGCTAGCTTGCATGCTGAGTTGCTGCTACTAGTACTATCTATATATACGGCTTGTATTGTGACTGATGGAATCATCTAAGAAATCTCATAAGCTTGATTCTCTCAATTCTCTCTCATACATTCTCTTTAGTTTTCTGCATTTTCTTCCATTGATACGTACTGTGATACATGTTATCAGTATGTGAGTGTTGAGAAATTAATCCAAAATCTCATAATTTCACTCTGCATATTCGATTTAATATCCTCCAAATATATACATAATGCTGCCTGAATAGGATGGCTGCTTCTTGTAATTGTAAACTCTAATACTCTTGCGTACACCATGATGAAGAACTGTGTAGGACTGTAATACCGTGTTTTTAAAATGAAAGCTTAATTTTATTGAGTATCCAACAACCAACAAATTAACAAAAGAATGAATATATCGATTACAGAGAGATCTACAGTGATATCCCAACAGGGATTTATTAGAACACAAACAAATATTAAGAGCTGGAGTATATGGTTGCCATTTGCCCCCATACCCTTGAATTATCCATAATTTATTACAATTTACATTTCCAAACAGTATAATTTAAAGAATAATGACTTGTCATCGTCTTAGGGTAACAATTAATCAGTAAGTACTTTCAGTATGCCCGTTGGTTGACCCTGCTTGGCGCCTCCTCTTCTCTTCCGACAGTAGTTTAGCAAACCTGAAAATTGTAGTAATTAAATTACAATTTTTCACTACTCACCAATTACATATATAAATCTGTTGGTTTAATGATAAATATTTTACCTTGTAAGAGCCTCTGCATTTGTCTCATGCTTAGTAGCCTCAAACCTGCCACTGTCCAAATTAACTCGAGAAACCGGTTTTTTCAATAGCCCTTCTCCAACTTTCACAAGATTGGTCAAATTCTTCTTTGTGGCTATATCCACAGAAGCTATTGTCCCACGAAGGGTATCATCCTACGTTTGGTATCAGAAATGATGTCAATTTTTGTGTCTAAACAACATTATTCTAAAAAAAAGTTATACTGATGAATCTATGGATAAAATGCATTTCGGATGACGGGTTCAGTACCTGAATTCTAAGATAATTTTCTTCAGAATGAAGGGCTTGGAAAATTGCAGAAAGGTGAAGATCAACCATATCGTTGCTTGCTTGACTGAAAACATTAATTATGGGGGTGGAGCCACCGCTGGTTAACCAATTCAACAGGCCCCATTTCGCTGCAGAGCTTGCATGGTATTTCATTTCAGCTTTTGATGAACCAGTTCCTAATGATATCACTAGAAATCTCCCATAGTCCATAGGTTTCACAGGAAAAACGTCTGGATTCGCCTTCCTTATTTCGTTTGTAACTTCACAAACAGCAAGTAAAGTCTGCAAGGACAAAAGTGTTTTGAGTGTTTAAGTTAATTTTTTATAATCCCGAAGTTTACTTTTAAAATCAGTGGTATAAATTGACAATCTGGTAATATAACTCCTCCTATCACATATACCGGATTATTTGCAGCCACGCCGCCATCTATAAGGTTGAATTCCCTAGTTCTGCCTGCAGCGTTCTTGGTTTCAAAATAATGAGCTGGAAGATAAGTTGGTGCCGCTGAGGTTCCAATGCATATGTCAGAGAGTAGGGCATCGTATGATGGCTTCTTTTTCACCTGCCAACAAAAATAAGCACATCATATTATATTACAACATATATGAGTAATTTGCTTAAATAATTTTTAGACGTGAACAAATTTTACAATACTTTGACGTATAGAATATTCTGGAATATACTAAAATTATTCGAATTAGTTAATATATCAGAAAGACGGTGAATTACCTTAAAGTTGGAGAAGATAGCTGGCTGGAGATTCTTGATGTCAAATGTGGGAATTACAACATTAGTCAATGTGTCGTGCAGTCTTTTGTTGCCCAACCTTTCCCTAATCAAGCGATGCAAATACTTGCCATTGTATTTTGGTCCTGCTAGAGCTTTGATAATCTTTGTCGTATTAGGAAAAATTGGCCAACTGTCGTTTAAACCATTAGAGCAACAATTATTATGAATATCCAAAATATAAAAATTAATTAAGTGGACATAATTAACATGTAATTAATTAAGCATGCATTACCTGTTTTGGGAGAAGATTTTAGGGCATAGATTTAAGTAGAAGTCTATAATATCTTTGGCAGCGAACAGTGGGCGGTTATTCTCGTTTGGGGCTGCAAGCATAGCAGTCACAAGACCACCTGTGCTTGTTCCTGCAATCACATCAAAATAGTCAGCGATCCTTGCATCTTCACCATCCAGCTTCTGCAGTACCACCAATGACATTAATCTTATTTGTACTTAATTGGGAAAATAAATCACTTAAAGTACTATTAAAACAGAGATGGTAAAGTACTTATATATATATATATTGACAGAAAGTCTTATATACCTGAAGTTCAGATTCGAGGAAAGCAAGAATGGTTGCCGGAATGAGGCCTCTTATTCCACCCCCATCGATGCTGAGAACTGTGACTATCTTTCCAAAGACTGTGGGGGGCTCTACTCTACCGCTTATTTCCATCAGATCAGTTAGAGAGAGAGAGAGAGAGAGAGAGAGAGAGAGAGAGAGAGAGAGAGATTTCTGAGTTATGCTTTGAGAGAAGTAGTCTTGGTATTTATAACACCAGCTTTCGTGCATGCGTGTTTCTGTATGGTAACCTATCTTCCGGGAAATATGCATGCAACCTCCCCTTAGATAATTTCCAACGTGTGGATAATAACCCATGCTGAATTGCTGAGCCGGTCCTTCAGAAATTAGGCGAATTAATTAATTATAGCTGTATCTAATTGACTATGGGAGATAACTGACTCCACAAGAAGTGTAGAGGAATTTCCACACAAAACTTCGCAGCTAATTCACAAGACTTTTTGCTTATGATCCAAATTATTTTTATTACAAAATATTTTATAAACATAATCTCTATAAGAAAATCAATAAAATTACAATGGATGGCCAATCAATTGTAGCAAATAAATAAATGGTTCGTAATATTTTTATTGTATTAATATATTTCTGCATGCAATAAATAGACAGTTCATAATACTTTTATCGTTTTTGTAACTCCTCCCAAATTTTATGCAGCCAATATCCAGCTTGATGAGGCTCTTGCGTATGTAATATATTCCTGCATGCAATATTGACTTGTAATTACGCATACACATCTTGAGATTTTTTGAGTTTTCACAAAACCATCTCAAATTTTAAAAGTAACAGAAATACCCCCCTGATGTTTCAAAATCATTTCACGAACCCCTTCTGTTAGGGTTTCGTAGTTTTATGATGACAACAGCATAATATAAGTTTAAAATTAACCTTGTATAGCTATTCTAGTTAAGAATAAGATATCCCACCTATAACAAAAAACCACCAATTCACCCATCTCTTAAGTTGAAGACTACATCTCCTCTGCTCGGCACTTCTTCGAATGGTTCATCCATACAGTGTATGGTTTGGTGATGAATTTGTGTCTCCCAGCTCAGCTTTCTCTTTTGAGATTTAGGTTTGCTTTGCTTTATGAGGTTAAGCTTAATATGTTAGTTTTTGCTTCTATATGTGGAGTTTTGGGTTCGAAATTGATGGTATTTTTTTTTTGTTAGATTAATTTTTTTTTTTTTTTTTTTTTTTTATAACAAGAGTGAAGCGTGAGGGTTAAAAAGTCAGAACCTTGGTACTTTTCAGGTTATTGGTTTTCAATTTCTGGATTTAAAGCGGACCGACTTTTATATTTTTAGGCTTACTTTATGAAGAAAATAAAAATGAACGTTGCCTTTTCAAGTATTTCATCAGAACTAACTTGATATGTTTGCATGTGGTCAAATATTCTAGCGAGTAAGTTTTTAATTTTAATTTTTAATTTTAATTTTAATTTTTTTTGTTAAATAGTTAATAGGTGTTGGGTTTTCACTTATGTGGCCTCCGTTCAAAACTTCACATCTCTTAAGTTATTGTAATAGTTTCAAACTTTCCTCCTTTTTTTCTAACAATAGGAAAATTTAAAAAATAAATAAATAACCTGATGCGCCTGCTATGAGGTGTAAATATAGTTCCTTGAGAAACTTTGCTTATTTTTTCAAATATTTAACTGATCATGGATGTATATGTGGCTGCAACAAGATTTTGTCTCGACCGCTGCGAAGGTCTATTAATTATCATTAGGTTTATGGTGTGCGCGTCAAACAATCTTGTTCGTTTTTCAACTCATTACGCTGATCATAGATTTTTAGTTGATTCATTTGCGTGCTTAATCATGCCTTTCGGATTATGGTGCATATTTTGATCTTTATCTCTAACTGTTGGGTGATATAACATTGCAGAATTCTTCAAGTTTTTGGCGATTATGTGCAGTGATTTCAACGAAAAAATATTATTAGTGTTTTTATATAATAAGCATCGTCCAATCAAAACTTGCAGGCAAACACAATTTTAAGCCCGTAAGGGGTTTTATACGTAATTAAACCGGCATATATAGCCTCATGCATAAATGGGAACAATTATAGATAAATGCTAAGGAGACTCTTGACTTTTCGTGGACTTTTTTGCTACGTCACAGTCAATTACCGTGCTAACATTTTAAAATATTGTGAGAAATATAAGATGACAGAAAATTTATGGAGAGTCTCATTTTTTATAGAATTTTTTAAGCTTTTCTTAGAATTATATATTGAATTCATTCAATGTCATGCTGCCGTATTTTATTAATTCAGTTCAAAAAACAGAAAAAGCGATTGAATTTATTCGATGTCAACCAATTGGTCTTATATATGGCAGTAGCCAATTCAACAATATGAGGTTGACAGATAGGATAATATGTAACTTTATCCAATCGTACTTCAAATTCTTCTTTTTAAAAAGTGATATGAATAGTCATCCCTTAGTTTGAAAATAATTAGACTCTTAACACGTGCCTTTGAAAAAACAAACCAAAACAGCCAGATGTTGGATTAAATCAAACTGTTGAAATAATCCAAACCCTAAGGAATAATCAACCTTTAAATTCGGTGTTTGGAATAAAAGGAACAAACGAATTAATCTGTCGCAGTTGAAGGATACTTTCATCCTTATTTAATTGGACAGGTCTAAACTTAGTTTTGGTCTAAATCAATTTGGGTGGACATGAAGGTGCTTCCTAGGGTGGGGACAAATTCTTTCTTCCACACAAGAAGAACTTTGAGTTGCATCATCTGTCTAAAATTTATGCGTTTGTTACACCGGATAATTTTAGACTGGATTAACTTCAAAAACTAAGCTAGACTGATTTAGACTAAACTAAATTTGATTGACATAGTAAAGCATTTGATATAATATTGAACTAAAAAGCAGGGTAATAAAAATCTGTGAAAAAAGGACCCAATTTGAACAATCACAACAAATTAATTCCATACAACATCATAAATTATCTAACCCACAATGAAATCCTAAATTGAAAAATACCAGAAGGGGAAATCACTAAGTAGAATATATCAATGAAAATCAAAATCGAGTTTTACTGGGATGCAAATTAGCCGTACCTAGTGCTTGATTAGGCGCCTCCTGATTATGAATGGACAATGGTTATTGATCACTCATATATTTCATGCATTTATACCATCCATTTCTAAAGTCTTTGTGATGTTTTTGTATTAAAATTGTGGCATTTTACCTTACCTTGTGTTAATGTGCAGTTAAATTTGTTTTAGGATAAATTTCAAGCAAAATGGAGAAAAGGAATTAATAAAAACAAATAAAAGAAATGGAAGTGGAGCTTGTCTCCACGGGGTGATGTTTTGAAAAATCATTGGCAAGAAAGAAAGATAAAGGATGGCAGACATGGAGGAGTGGAAGAAAAAAAAGATTAAAGAAAAGAATTGAAAGTGGGAGAGCACGGACAGAAAAGAAAAGAAAAGAAGAATAATAAAAGGGCAGTGGGAGAGACACTGAAGAGAAAACAAAGGAGAAAAACAGGGAGTGGAAAGAAAAGAAAACGGAAATAATAGGGGAGTGGGCAGATTAGCAGCGGGAAAGGAGAGAGCACAGCAGAAAATAAAGAATAAGAGAAGGAGTGCGGTACAGTGCAGAAAACGGAAGAGCAGAAACGTAATTGAAAAAGGGAGAGCGTCAGAGGCAGAAAACCACGGATCAGAAAACAAAAGAGAGCAGAGGTGAGAGGACTGGCGCAGAGAGAGACTGACACAGCAGAGCAGAGGAGGACCAAAAACGGGTGTTTTCTTTCTTGTTATTTTTTTTATGGATAATTTCTTATGTAATCAAATAATTATGTGTAACTAATTTATTATGCTAGAGGGAGGCCATGAGCCGCAACATGAATACGTAGTTTTATTTTTCAATTGCTTAAGTGTTGTTACATGCTTGTTTTGATATTTTCAATCACTGAATTAAACTATCTATGTGTCTTGATGATTGATCACCATTAGGATGCTTAGAAAAGTTATCGGATGCAATTTTGAACGAATGTCACGTTAAAATTGGTTGTGCTTCTTGTGATTAAGGATTGTACTCTCCTAAGGTAAATATCATGCTCTTAGGGATTACATGGTTTAACAAAAGGATTTTCACTAAGATTAATGAATCACTCATGTTTATATTTAATCCAAATGTCATGGATAAGTTGCATGTAGTGGTATGCGTTTTAGCTTGAATGTCACAAGTAAAACATACACAAGGAAAATCCAACCTTCAAAGCATGTGTGTTTTCAATTATTTAAGCAATTGGAATAGCTACGTAGGAGTGTTGTTGGTAAAGGTTGAACTCTAGCATATTGTCAATCTATTTTTCTTCAATCATTTATTTTATCTTGAATTTCCTTATTTACTGGTTTTGTTTAAGTTGAATCATTATTCCTATAAACCAATTCCCATTTTAGATATTTGTTTAAGTCACATCCAGTAATATTTAGTTTCGTCAAATTAGTGTAATTCTTAGAGTTAAATAAGTTAAATACACAAAAACTCGTAAATTGTTTATATCAGTCCCTGAGGAGATCGACCTTGCTTGAGTCATTCTATACTACAAACACTTGTTCTCTTGCAAGAATTTTCTATGGTTTAACCCTTTGTTTTACAAGTGGTAAAATCGCTATCAGTTATGACGAGCAAGTAACTGCAGTTATTCACCTATAACTGTTTATACTCATACCCGCACAACCGTTTACCTGTTGGGTAATTACCTAAATGGTTATACCCATATCCATAACCGTTTATAAACGGTTAACCCTACTCATAACCGCGTATCTATTTAACCCTAACCATATACCCCGTTTACCCATTTTTCTCCTATTTACATGTTTTTTTTTAATCGTAACCATATACAACTCCAATAATTGAAATAATAATTTACGAATGATATTTTTAACTGTTATCAATCAAGGTAATATGATATATTTGCTAAGAATTAATTTGTTACTAACAAAATACCTCTCATTACTTGAGCAAGCATATTGGAAAGAAAATTCATGTATTTCAAACATATTTTTCTTCTATACCCAAACAAGTCTTCAATTATAACATCCATACGATTACAAAGTAAAATTTCTAAAACTCAAGGTAGTCATTATCTTAATATGCACCAGGACTGGATGTTATAAGCACCATCACTGGAATCAATAAGCATTAGCACTGGATGTTATAATTGAAATGGATGTTATAATCAACATGCAAATACCTCTCATTACTTGAGCAAGCATATTGGAAAGAAAATTCATGTATTTCAAACATATTTTTCTTCTATACCCAAGCAAGTCTTCAATTATAACATTCATACGATTACAAAGTAAAGCTTCTAAAACTCAAGGTAGTCATTATCTTAATATGCACCAGGACTGGATGTTATAAGCACCAGCACTGGAATCAATAAGCATTAGCACTGGATGTTATAATTGAAATGGATGTTATAATCAACATGCAATTTCTATGGAAAGTGAATGTTGTGATTTAGCTTAGCTTAGGTTTTTTGTTTTTTAATTTTATGTATATATTAAAATAAATGGTAAATGGGTGCTCGTTTATAACTGTATTTAATACTCATAACCGCTTATATAAATTTCACGGGTAAACGGTTACCTATAACCGTAACCGTGAAATTCGGACGGATAACTATGGTTACCCATAATCGATGGGTATTTGCCCATCCCTGCTCCTGATGTCCCTGGTCTTCTTGGGGAGTCGCCTCCTGATGGCCCTAGTCTTCTTGGTGAGTCGCCTTATGCCTTTGGCACATCACTGTCAACACAACATCTCAATGAAAAGCCTCACCAGACTGACCCAAAGAGATTCAGAAGAAATTAGATCGATCCAAAGAGATTTTAGAAGAAATTTGACCGACAAATCATGTTTGAGCCTGTAGCTGATCTAGATGTTTTTTAGCTCGCAGTTTCCAATTGTCTTCCTTTGTTTTTGGATCGTGCAGGAAGTTAGCTCGATGCTGTTAGAGAAGCTTCTTTCTGCAGGTATTGGGAATCGACCTGTTGTTTTCGTGACTCACAGGTCTGTACAGTGTTGCTTGTGTGTTCAAATCTATCGCACTGGTGTGCCATTTTCGGTTTAATCATACAGTAGCCATAACATATATATTTTTTTCAGTCATCACATACACACACACACACACACACATACACACATGTATAAAATGCACTCTTTCTCTTTATTTTTTCGATTTCGAGTTCTAACTTTGACCGATTTAAGGATGTCTTTGAGGTCTTGTGTGTTGTCAGAGTTTTTTTGTATCCCAGTAAAAAACAAAACAGAAGTAAAATAAGCAGATTCTGCAGACGTTTTTCTTCTAAATGAACTTTCTGGTAAACACCAAATGTGGTACAGAGTCTCACAACCAAAGGATATAGTCTTTTATTGTGTCTTCCTTTTCTCACCTTCAATTTTAGTGCAGTTAATAATGTAACCAATCTTTCTCTTTATTTTGATTCACAGCATCCTTTGTTTTTTGGGAGAACTAATAAAAAGTTCCTCACAAAACTCTTTTTATCGAAAAACACTTGGCCAACTTTTCTTATTATTAAGAACATGTATTGTATTACAAGGATGAAAAGCAAAAATGAGTCGCACTTCATGAGGTCCTTAATAATAAAGAAAGTGTCTTTAATAATACAAAAGGTGTCCTTAATGATAAAGAAAGTTGTCTAAGAGTTTTTTTTAATAAAAAAAAGTTTTGCTAGGGGCATTTTATTGATTTTCTATGTTTTTTTGTAAACAGCTCATAGCATCCTTTTATTACTAAGTTTTTATATAATATAATTAATAGATGATTATATTTTTAATGCAATAATCTACTAGCTTTCTCTTGTTTGCAGCATGGGAGGTCTGGTTGTCAAGCAGATACTGCATAAAGCAAGAGCAGATAATATCAATAACCTCGTGAAAAACACCATTGGAGTTGTACGCACCTTCCTATAATTGAACAATTCACTTATAATGCTGTTCTTCACCTGTTTATTATTGTTTTCTATATGAGAACTCTCGTGTTTTATGCTCGCCTCAGGTTTTCTATAGCTGCCAGCATTTTGGAAGCAAACTTGCTGACATTGTAAGATTATGAGTATGAAACATATACAAGAACTGGTTATAGTGTTTGAGATTGATATGGAAAAGTCTTGGTTAAAACTGTTTAGGTTGTCCTTATTGTTTTAGGATAACATAGTTGAGAGAAGTTCCAATTGGTTTTGGAAAAGAACTTAGTGTTGGAACTTCATGAGGTCTCGTAATTCTTCATGGTTTGTATGAGCTTGAATCTCAGTCCAATTCTGATAGGGAATGGACAAAGAAGCACTATATATTTATGGTTCAAACCACTGCTCTTGCGATACCAGCTTATGTTGTTCTCAGTCCTATTGATTAGAGAAGCTATTGTGATCGTAAAAGAGAAGGTTTCGAATACATAGGCTGCAATGGCTTCTTCATCAGGATTGAACAATGCAGGTATGTTCTAAAAGGTTTTGGTTCTTAAGTCTGTTAAATGCAAAATTTAGACTAATTGTGATTTAATTGGATGAATTCTTGTTTCTTGGATAAGTTGCTGCAATTTTATTCTTACAGACTGTTAGACCAAGTAAGTGTTTGCTTCCTGCTCCCTCGACTTCAGGAGGTTGTGATCAACCTAAATTCTTGTCCTTGAAGAGTTAGCTTAGTTTACAACTCTTTTAAATGTTTGTTGTTTCTCTGATATGTTTCTTTTGTATAGGTTGTTGTAATATTTGAATTTTCAATAGCCTTGTAAATAGGGATTTCTTTCCCTAATGTAATATGAAATGGAATATAAATACATGCAACCTCTCATTGAAAAGGCATGCAATTGAAGTGAACTCTTGAGCAATCCTAAGTTTTACATGGTATTAGAGCCCTAGCAGTCCAATGACACAGATCTTTTTTTTTTCTTCCAATGGCTGATACCTCAAACGGTGTTGCAACCCCAACCAATTCCATTCCCAACCTAGCAATACCTGCTACAAACCCCTTCTCCTACATGACTACAGTCTTAAACATCAAACTGGATCGAACCAACTATCTTCTATGGTTGGCTCAGATCCTACCAATCCTCAAGAGTTGTGACCTGATGGGTTATGTAGATGGGTCCATCGCATGCCCTCCCAAACAGCTTCCTGTTGCCGCTGCCATCAACCCTGAATATACAACATGGGTGCAGCATGATCAAATGATACTAAGTTGGATAAATGGCTCCCTCACGCCATCTGTGTTGTCTGTCGTGGCAAGCAAGAGATCATCTCGTGATACCTGGGAGGCTCTCGAGCAATGGTATGCTTCCTCATCCCAAAATCGCATTTTGTTTCTTCATAATGAATTGATGCAAACCAAGAAAGGAGATATGTCTATTGTTGATTATCTTGATCGAATGAACTCGATTTTTGACAACCTTGCCTTAGCTAGGCAACCGGTGAATGATGATGAGCTTGTCCAGATTATTTTGAACAATCTGGGTCCTGCCTATGAAATGATTGTGAGTGCTGCACAGGCACGTGACACTCCAATCACGTACCCTACACTTGAAGCTCTCCTACTGACAACGAAGATGAGGATGGCTGAGCAAACTACTCCTATTGTGGAGGTTGCTCATGTGAATGCATTTGTGACTGCAAGAGGTCGTGGTGGACGACTTCGAGGTAATGGACGCAATGTGTCTCCGTCTACATGTGGTGGTGGTGCTGCCAACCAGTGAGGGTTTCTTCCTCGCAGCAAGAATCAGAGGCTAAACTCTGGCTGCAATGGTGAGAGTTCACGTCTACAGGTGAACGACTCACTTGTTAAATCTGTGGAAAACAAAGGCACCCTACCCTAGATCGATACCAAAGAATGAATGTAGCATATAAAGGGCGAATTCCAGCAAAGAGACTTACTGCTATGGCTACATCACCCGTCACAATCAACAAGCAACCTAATGGACAGTGGCTGCTTGACACGGGTGCTAATGCACATGTGACTCCAGATCTTCAGAATTTGATCAACCCAAAAGAGTATAATGGTAATGAGTAGGTAATGATACTAGTCTCTCTATATCTCATCTAGGTTCAAATAAAATTCAAACTAAGTCTTGCTCATTTGAATTGAAAAACATTCTAAGATGTCCCACTGGCTCAACCAATATTATTTCTGCCCACAGGTTTACCCTAGATAACAATTGTTATTTACTTATCTTTCCTCATTTTTTTCTTGTTAAGGACCTCAAGACCCGGAAGACGTTTTTCCACGAGAGATGTGAGAATGGCTTATACCCATTTTTTGGTGGCGGTCAACAGTTCAATTACCTTATTTCAGTGTGTGTATGCATTCGAGTCTCGGCTCAAAAATGGCATTCACGTCTTGGTCATCCTGCGTCATCTATTATCAAGTTAATAATTTCAAATAAACAAGTACCAATTCATGGTACTTCTGATGTAATGTTTTGTCAGTCATGTTGTCGAAACTAGTATTGTCATGCTTTCTCATTCTCAAATTCCAAACAAATACTAGTTTGATGCTTGTTTAACGGCAACTTATTTAATCAATAGACTGCCAACTCGGGTTTTGTCATATAAATCACCATATGAAAAACTGTTTGCCAAAATTCCAAAATATGAGACGTTAAAGGTATTTGGTTGTAAGTGTTTTCTTTGGCTTGTGCCTTATGCACAAAATAAACTTCAACCCAAGTTAAAACCGTGTGTGTTTTTAGGTTACTCATTGAATCATCAAAGATACAAATGTCTGGACTTGTCCACGAGACAAATTTATTTGTCTCGCCATGTCCTATTCGATAAGGACTCATTTCCATTTAAGGAACTCACATCTCCACTAGAAAACGTTGATCCAACAGGTAGTGCTACATCTCCTGATCTTTTGTTTACTTTTCCTATATTAATGTCAACCTCATCCACCAACTCCCTAACTTCACCTCAACCCTTAGTGTCCTTGCCTCATCCAAATCCACTCATTCAGATTTGATAAATCCTCTCTCAATTCCCATTGTACCACAACCTTTAAATCAACCACCCACTATATCTTTACTTAACCTTATCTCCCCCAATCTCAATTTAAATGAGCGAGCAGTACTTCATGAGTCAGATATAGATCAGCCTATGTCATCATCAGATCATGCCAATACACAGATGAGTCAGCCCTCGGTTCCCTCTGTAACACTGCAGCGAATGATAACTCGTTTGCAGTCTGGAATACTAAAACCTAACCTTAAATATGGGTTGCATGTTTCTACTGATCTTTGAGGCCTTTTGGGAACTCATTGGCTTCAGATTCCATAGGAACTCCGAAGTTAAGCGAGATCTTACGAGAGCAATCCCAGGATGGGTGACCCACTGGGAATTTCTCGTTTGAGTTCCCATAAACAAAACCGTGAGGGCGTGGTAGGGGCCCAAAGCGGACAATATCGTGCTACGGTGGAGGCGGGGTCGGGATGTGACAATTTGGTATTAGAGCCAATCTCTGGCCGGAATTGTGCAGACGAGGATGTCGGGCCTCTAAGGGGTGGATTGTTAGATCCCATATCGCCTAGGAGAGTGGATCATCTATGCCTGATATGTACATGCTCGCATTTTTTAGCACGGGGCCGGGATGTGACAATCTGGTATCAGATCCACTCTGTCATGCGGTACGAGTGTGTCGATAAGGATGTCAGGCCCCCTAAGGGGTGGATTGTAACATCCCATATCGATCAACGAAGAGGGAGTGATGTGCCTTATATATACATGCCCACCTCTATATAGCACGAGGCCTTTTGGGAACTTATTGGCTTAGAATTCCATAGGAACTCCGAAGTTAAGCGAGATCGCGCGAGAGTAATCCCAAGATGGGTGACCCACTAGAAGTTCTCGTGTGAGTTCCCAGAAACAAAACCATGAATGCGTGGTCGGGGCCTAAAGCGGACAATATCGTGCTACGACAAAGGCGGAGCCGGGATGTGATACACAAGGTCAGGTTGATCGCCAATGGGTTTCATCAACAGCCTGGAATTGATTACACAGAGACCTTTAGTCTTGTGGTCAAGCACAACACCATTAGACTTGTCCTCAGTTTAGCATTTTCAAAAAGATGGCATGTAAGGCAACTGGATGTACATAATGCATTCTTGCATGGATTTCTAAAAGAGGATGTATATATGCGACAACCTACTAGCTTTGTTGATCAGCAGTATCCAAATCATGTGTCGGGAGTCAGTGTTTCCAAGCTTCCTGTTGTTCTTCCACCTGTCAACTTGTCGGGAGTCAGTGTTTGCTTCCTGCTCCCGTGACTTCAGGAGGTTGTGATCAACCTAAATGTAAATAAGGATTTCTTCCCTAGATGTAATTTGAAATGGAATATAAATACATGCAGCCTTTCTTTGAAAAGGCATGCAATTGAAGTGAACTCTTGAGCAATCCTAAGTTTTACACAGACATGCCTTGGAGAATGGGATTGTGTTTCGCCCAGCACCGACTGTTAGTATATGATGTTTACAACCTAAATGTTTTCCTCCCTTTAGTATCAGATTACTAGTTCTAAATGTTCGAACCAATAAATCTTGTTGTATTGATGTTGATAGAATTACTTCTTGATGTTTCGTAGATAGGGGAGCTAAGAACTGGATCTCCAAGCTTGAAAGGGTTTATCAAGTACTTGGTGGACAGCAAGCTTGTATTAGACATCGTCGAGCGCATTGTCGATGAATCAAACGACGTCGCTTAAGAGTTTGTGGCTGATTTCATTTCATCTTTAATCTTGCCTATAACTGGTGGGCAAGTCATTGCAAGACAGGTACTTTTCGAGTGTTCATGATTCTTTAATCTTGCCTAAATGATTCAAAGTCTTGAAATTTATGTTAATTGTTCTGAATTCTGAGGCGGTGTTTTTGAAGTTGCGTAAATTCTAGAGTACATCAACGTATGACATACATGTTAAAGTTCATAGCTTATGGTAAATTCTAGGTTTTAAGTGTTTGGGTAGAAGGAAAGTCGCAGAGAAAATGCAGCTATGGTGCTACGAGAGTGATGAAGGTTCTGATTGTATTTCACACTCCACTAACCAAATACAAACGTTAGAGGAGATAGAAGTGAGATTTTTCTCTAACAGTTTTACACTAAGATTAAATCCTAGCCTTTAATTTTATCACCCTATGTGGTGATTACACTTCTCATAATCTATCACTTAGATCTTAGGCTAGAGAAGAGACCACTTGGACTATGATCCAATGGCTCAAATTACATCAGAAAATAAACATATAAAAATGAAATTCAAAACTTGTGACTTTGCCTCCAAGATATCAGCTCAAGGGTTACACATCAACACTCCCTTCTAACCATTTAGCTGATTTCACACAAAGCAATCCTTTTAGACAAGCAAATCTATCCTTTGGCAAAGCTTTAGTTAATATATCAGCAATCTGGTCTTCTGTTTTGTAGTAAATCAGCTCGATTTCCTTTGCTTGAATGGCTTCTGTGATGAAATGGAACTTTCGACCGATATGCCTAGTTCTCTGGTGGAGAACTTGATTCTTTGCCATTGCTATGGTAGAAGTTTTATCACACAAAATTGGTGTGCCATCCACTTGTTCCTCCCCAAAGTCTTCAAGCACAAACCTTAGCCATTTTGCCTGTGATGTAGCTTCTGTAGCACTAACATATTATGCTTCTGCAGTGGACAATGCCACTGTGCTTTGTTTGATCGATGTCCATGAAAACATACCAGATCTTAGTGTAAATGCATACCCTGAAGTGTTCCTCATATCATCTTCACTTATTGCCCAGTCACTATCACAATAGCCAATTAGAGTGGTTGTCTTTCCTTTCACGAATTCAATTCCAAAATCAAGAATGCCCTGAATGTATCTCAACACCCTCTTGGCTATTCCCATATGTTTCCTTATGGGATTATGCATGAATCTAGCAAGTAAACTAGAAGCAAACATTATATACGGCCTTGTAGTAGTCAAGTCTAGTAGGCTACCTACAACCTGTCTATATTCACTCTCATTTGCTGCTTCACTGCCATCTACCTTGCATAACTTCTCATTCACAGCAAGTGGTGTTGCCACAGTTTTGCAATCTTTCATCCCAAATTTCTCAATGAGCTTCATTACATATTTCTTTTGGTGAATAAAAATGCTTTTATCTGTTTGTACTACCCCATGCCAAGGAAATGATGAAGTAACCCCAAATCAGTCATCTCATAGTGTTGCATCATGTCATTCTTGAACTTTTCAAGTAGTTTTGGATAGCTTCCAGTGTATACTATATCATCCACATAGTGTGAAACAATAATGATACATGAAGGTTCACTAGTCTTAACATAGAGTGTTGCTTCACTAGAAATCTTCTTGAAACCTGCCTTGCTGAAATAGGAATCTATGTTATCATACCAGGCTCTTGGAGCTTGCTTCAGCCCATACAAAGCCTTGTTCAACTTATACACCTTGGTTTCTTCACTCTCTTTCACAAATCGTTGTGGTTGCTCAACATAAACCTCTTCCTTCAAAACCCCATTCAGGAAAGCAACCTTTACATCTAACTGGTACTCAATTCCTTCTGTGCAGCAAAAGCTATCAAGGTCCTGATTATATCCAACCTTGCCACTGGGGTAAATGTCTCATTGTAGTATATCCTGGAATTTTGGGAGTAGCCTTTTGCCACCAGTCTAGCCTTGTTCTTTTGCATAGATCCATCAAGATTTAGCTTTGTTTTATGGACCCACTTAACACCAATGATTGGCTTGTCAAATGGTATGTCAATTAGTTCCCATGTGTTGTTTTTCTCAATCATTTCCAACTCAGATTTCATTGCACTCTTCCATGACTCATCTAGAGGAACTTCTTCATAGCTTTCTGGTTCCACAATGCACATGTTGCAATGTGCCATGATCTCATTGATGCTTCTCCATTTCTGTGGTGTGATCGATTACTTAAGAGCTTCCAAAAACATCCTCACTCAGTGGTGTAATAACTTCATCCACTTCAGTTGGTGTATCCAAGGATTGACTTGATTCACAGACTTTAAACTGCTTCTATCATTTACTACAGTCTGCCATTTGATTCTCAGCAATCATAGGAACTTTCATTTCACTTCTATTAGTGTTCTCTCACTTCCATAAGGCATTTTCATCAAATATTACATCTCTGGACAAGATGATCTTTCTGCAACTTGGATCAAATAACCTGTACCTTTTTTCACAGAGTCCATAACCCACAAAAATGCATTTGTGACTATTTTCTTCAAGCTTATGCCTTAGTGTTGAAGGGATGTTCACATAACACAGTGATCCAAAGACTTTTAAGTGTGCAATGCCTAGTTTTCTGCCAGTGTATGCTTCATATGAAGTAATTTTCTTGAGAAACTTAGGAGGACATTTATTGAGTATGTAGGTTGTAGTGTTCTTAGCCTCTGCCTAAAACTCATAAGGAAGACCCTTTTCATGCAGCATGGACTTTGCCATTTCCACCACAGTTCTATTTTTCCTCTCAGCCACTTCATTCGATTGAGGAGAGTATGTCATAGTTAACTATCTTTGAATTCCAAGCTCATTGCAGTAGCTGTTAAATTCATTTGACAAAAACTCTCCACACTGCAGTTTAGTCATAGCTTTGAACTTTTTGAAACATTCAAATGCACTTGATTTGTTCCTGAGAAAGTACACACATGTCATTCTGGTACAATCATCTGTGAACAACATAAAGTACCTATTTCCAGAGATAGATTCAGTTTGCATTGGTCCACAGATGTCTGTGTGGACCAATTCCAATGGAAGTTTAGCTCACCAAGTGGATTCTGATGGAAATGAATCTTTGTGTTGCTTTCCTAGCATGCAGCCTTCACACCAACAAAAGTCTTCTCTAAATGAGGCAACCCATGAACCATTTCTTGATCTTCAAGCAACTTGATGCTTCTGTCATTTAGTTGCCCCAATCTATTGTGCCATATCTGCAGACAATGTGTCATACTTGCCTTCAAGGCCAACTGATTTGCAGGCATCATTGTAAGAGGAAAGCACATGTTGTTTGTCATCTGTACTCTAACAACAAGGTTGTCCAGTGACCAACCATCAAAGATATTCATTACATTTCCTCAAACACCAGATAATATCCATGCTCCATCATCTGTCCAACACTAAGAAGATTCTCTTCAAGTCCTGGAACAAGCATCACTTCTTGAATATGCTTCATTCCTAATTTGGTCTCTATCACTAGAGTTCCCATTCTTGCCACCTGAATTATTTCTCCAGTTCCCAGCTTCACTTTGGAAGTTAGATTTCTTTGAATATTAACTAGCAACCTTTCATCACTTGTCATGTGGTTACTACAACCACTATCAATGTACCATGAATGGTTCACCTTCACATCTGTCACTGCATTACATACATAAAACAAGGAACCAGTTTCTTCTATCTGATTTGGATAGTTCACCTTTTGTACACCCTTATTTCCATTGCAATCTCTGAGCACATGTCCAAACTTCCCATAACTTGTGCATTTAGGCTTCCCTTCAAACCAACACTTGCCATAATGCAGTTTATCACAGTGTTTACAAGCTGTTTTATTTCCATCATGAGGGACATTTGGTTTGGAAGTAAAATTAGGCTTATTATCACATTTTTTCCCTTTGGATTTCTAGTTTCTCTGAAATTTTTGATTTCCAGAATAGCCTCCACCCTTAGAAATTTTACCTCCAACATTTAGACTTGTAAAAGCCCTCTATGTGGAGTTTTCAGCATGTCTATCCAATTTGAGCTCAAAGCTTTTCAAATAAGCAACTACGTCTTGATCCTCAAGAGTTTCAAGATCCTTAGAGTGTTCAATCACATAGCAAATATGGTCATATGATCTAGGCAAACTAATCAATAATTTTTGCACAACTCTCTCCCTAGACAGATCCTCACCATAGCTTTTCATTTGATTCATTATATCAAACAATCTAGCAAGATATACAGACTAGGATTCACTATCTTTCATACGGGTATATTCAAATTCTCAAAGCAAACCTTGCAATTTTATGCTCCGTACTTGCTTATCTCCTCTGAACTCTTGTTTCAAAATGTCCCAAGCACCATTTGAGGTCTCATCGTTCACAATTCTGGGGAAGATTTAATCTGAGACTGCACCTTGGATCAACCCAAGTGCACGAGCATCCTTCATCAGGATTTCAGTCATCGTAGGCTTCTCCACTCCAGCAATCCCTTCCTTCTTATCTACATCTTCTATCTTCTCATTCTCCTTCTTTAGATCTGAGGTATCGATCCCATTTTCAACAAGATCCCACAGACCATGAGATTTCAGAATGGTTTTCATTCGAATACTCCAGAACTCATCATTTTCTCCATTGAAAACTGGCGTGTGAAGCTCAGCAGTGCTCGATCCTGCCATATTAGACATTGGATTGAAGAAATCACACTACCTCGATCGTCGAATGAGCTTGATCACAGCTCGAATCGATTCCAGTTTTCATTTCACATATTCACGCCCAATTTAGGCAGTCGAACCTGGCTCTGATGCCATGTTAGAGTTCATAGCTTATGGTATTTAGTTTTATGAAGGTTTTGAGTGTTTGGGTAGAAAGAAAGTTGCAGAAAAAATGCAGCTATGGTGCTGCAATAATGATGAAGGTTCTGATTGTATTTCACACTCCACTAACCAGATATAACTGTTAGAGGAGAAAGAGAAGTGAGATTCTTCTCTAACAAATTTACACCAAGATTAAATCCTAGCCTTTAATTCTATCACCCTATGAGGTGATTACACTTCTCATAATCTATCACTTAGATCTTAGGTTAGAGAAGAGACCACTTGGACTATGATCCAATGGCTCAAATTACACTAGAAAATAAACATATAAAAATGAAATTCAAAACTTGTGACTTTGCCTCCAAGATATCAGCTCAAGGGTTATTTTCTGAGGTGATTACATCAGAAAATAAATTATTCATGTTGAAATATGATTATGATAACATGGTTTTCATAATATGTGTAATCATGTGTGAAGGTATACTATAACATTGGTGTACTAATATACATATGATTGTAGAGAAATAAGTTAATTAATTAATAAAGGAAATAATATAATTAATTAATTAATTAATTAAATGATATGAACAGTTGTATTTCAACCTGAGAAGTTATAACTTCTCCTGAAAAACACAACTCCTCCAAAAAGATTACTTCCATCTCTATATATTTGTCAAATCCATTTCTGTCAGATTCATTCAATTCAATTCCATATTCACTCTCTGTTCATATCTTTCACACCATATTATGATCGATAGTCTAACGACATCCGTTTCCGATCATGTGAACTACCCAATTTCTATCATTTTTCTATCATTGGTATTAGAGCCAGGTTTTCATGAATCAAAACAATTTGCTCAGTTTTCATCCGAGGACGTCTCGAACTACATCCAAGACTTTCTCTTCGTCAAGTAACGAATCCAACAACGTTCTTTCTAAGTTTCAACTTGAGAAGAAATCAGGGAAGAGGGCGTTGGTGACCAAGGAGAATATTGAACCGATTTTGATCGAAAGTTCGAAATTGTCATCTAAGAATTTTCCTGTAGAATCCAAAACTCACAAAAATACCCAATCATTCGAAATCCCATCCTACAACCAGGGGCGGATCCACAGTGGGGTCGTCGGGGTCGCACGACCCCTTGGAAACCATGGAAACAACCTTGAAGCTCCCATATGCGACCTCTTGGAGCTGGGGTCGTCGGGGTCGGACTCGCACGCCAACTGTTCGACAAAAATCCTGAACCAAGACTCGGCAGGAAGAGGAAGAAGAAGCAGCGCTCGCATGGAAAGCAACGAATCCTACATTCTTCAAAATAATGCTTATATGGAAAGCAACGAATCCTACATTCTTCAAAATAATGCTGAAAATCCGGCTCCGACCCAGCTGCCCTTGAGGTTTTATAAACAAAAAGGCGTTCCTAGGTAAGGAAACGAAGGCAATTACCTCATGAATCAGTGAATTCAAATACAATATTGAAAAGCTATTAGTTTATTTTGGATGGTTTTTCATAACAAGTTTACATACTTGTGAGTGTTTGTAGGGTAGTTTAATCCCAAAAACTCTGCATTTTCAGCTAGTATTAGATCCTAATTCGTTGTTCTTCTGTAGAAACTATAAACCGTCGGCATCTAAGTAAAACAATTTCATTACCCGGAAACTCTTGATTGCAGGTTTATTGACAAGTTTAAGCTGTCAATCCAGCTCCAGTCGTCTTCTTTTGATGATCTTCCCCAGTCTTGGACTGCACCTTCAACAAGAGGATAGCAAACGCTGCCAGAAACATAACCATCACTTCGTTGAAGTTTCTGGCAGCCCTTCTCATAGAAGCAGCTTATGTGCTTCCGAGTTTTGGTATACTATGAAATCAGGCAATTATATAACAGAGCCCTAACAATTAGAGCTCATATTACCTAATTTAATTTCCTATTCCTAATGAACATAAATTTTAGCCAAGTTAAATGTACAGAAATTCGTAGTATCGTTGTCGGCAGTAACTGCACCTGTACATGGAAACATAGAAAGGTTCCGAGTTTGCTTAACAAAAGAAGAATAGGGTTCTTATTCATTTACCCAAAAAAGGGTTCTGATTAGAAAACACGCATTTAGTAACTAAGCTCTAATCCATAGCATTGTACAGTTTGTACTTGCACCCAAACAAGCAGATATTCATGAACAGGTTAAGTTTCTTATGGATTAATAAATATCCAAAAGAGTGTCAATCTAAGAAATGTAAACAACACAATTTGAAAGAAAGCAACAAGTAATTGGAACAGTCAACCTTTCATATTATTTATTTTCTTTACTTCGTTTTGCTAGCTAGATTGAAATACATTGTTGACTTACTCCGTCGACACTAGACCAAAGACACAAGGCTTATTATCTAGCTTGATATATACATTGACCTCCCCATACAGTAAAAAGATGACACTAATTGTTAGTAGCTATAAGAGGTTTGATGTAAACTATACGCAGTGTACACAAAATGAGATCCAAAGGGTGCCCAATACTGATCTTTGCATGCTTGTTCAAGAAGTCATAAGACATTTCTCAAGTGACTTAAAACCAGTTCTTCTAACCAACCCGAGTGCCTAATTTCCATTGTCCAATGCAGACCAAATCTATAGGTAGTATAATTTTTCAGAAGGGCTGCTAAAATATGGTTTCCATGATCAGTTCTTCTAAAACATCTTCTACCATCTCGAAAACAACCTCCTCAGAATCATTCCGGAGATCTAGCCATGTTCCAGAGCTTGTTATGTCCTTTTCAACAATTTTCTGCAACTTCCGTGGTGATGAATGTGGTAAGAGGTACCAATCAACAGACTTCATCACCTCATTAATCACAGTTTTCTCAATGGAAAGTTGTCTTGAGGCAATTGGCTTGATAAATGACACCAACGGGGAGTATGGAAGCCAGTGGCGGGAATTAATCGACGCTTCATTCCCCAATAGTTTGTAATATTGCTTCCATTATGAATTATGAATGAAAGTACTATGATTTCATTTTCAATATGTTTTTCCATCCTAAATTTTTATTTGAACTTTTACACTGCGACCCCTTGGGGTAAGATTCCTGGATCCGCCACTGCCTACAACCCATTTGAACCTAGGGCTAAATTAACCCAACAATTTGAACTTTATTCCCCTACACCGTTTCATTCGACAGAGAACAAAATTCTTTCTGAAAATAAACCATTTTATCATACAAATTCATCCAACAATTATCAGAATTCAGAAAGTTTTTACAGTCCCATTAGGCCCTCAGACAACCCATTTCAATCGGGGTTTCTGGCTGCAAAGATCAAACCTGCACAGAAAATTGAAGACTTGCAGCGTCCTTTTAGACCCATAGTTTAAGAACCTTTTTCTGCAATTTGGTCACAAAACCCAAAAGGCTTACCTGCAACATCGCGATTGATTCGTAGTCCTTCGTTGACTGCTGCAAATCTGAGACTGAACCCACGATTTTTGCGCCTTCCTCCACCGTGGACTCGCCACGGTAACCCACTGAACCATAGCAGGCAGCAGCATGGTGGTGTTCTTCCCCGTGGTCTCGTCGTTCAACCGTGATCTCGTCCTCTCGCGGTATTACACAATACCGACAACACCGTTATCCGCCAAGGAGAATTGCCTTTGCCATTCAAGATTATTCGCCAGGCTGCGGAACAAAAATTTTCCAGAGAAAGCAGACAGTGGAACCGGTTTTCTCTCAGAGGAATTGTTTTGAAAATAAAGAAGAAGAAGATTGTTTAGAAAATAAAAAAGGTGAATTCATTTTGGGGGAGGCTTCGCGTGGAGAATATAAAGTCAAAAGCTTTGGTGATATTTCAAAGGTATCACGTGGGGACGAAATAAAAGGCAACAATTCTTTTGGTCATTTGCACTCTGACAGTGCATGTGAAAAGGAAAATTGTTGGTGTCCATCACTTCATTGCTTTGAAAATAAAAAAGGAGATCTTGCCTTTGGTGAGGTTTCACGTGGGGAACAAACTAAAGCTAGCATATTTTTGGGTTCTGAAAAGTGCAGTAATAGTGATAGGTGTCCATAACAAATTCAAGTCGACAAATTTTTTGAAGTGGGATCCTCCTCAAGGAAAAATTCGGGACAGCTGCAATTAGAGCCATTTCCTACTCGTTTGGGTGTTACGATCAAACCAAATTCAGGTTTTATTAATTCCGTTTACCCTAATAATTTAACTCATAAAGTTGATTTATGGAATACTTTGAATAATAGTCACAAAAATCAAAAGTGGAAACAAGGGTTTAATTTTCGAAATTCTAGAGTCAAAGTGCTTAATTATTTGGATCAACATAATACCTGTTACGGTTTTATATATCCTGATTTGGTACAAAGAGAAATTTCGATTGCAAGAAATTTAAGGGGGCCAAGACCACTGAGAATTGAAAGAGAATCTCGTAGTCGAGAAGAGACTGGTTTTGTACATGAAAATAGAGGAATAATTGATCACACCTGGCCAAGTAGACAAGTAAGAAATCCACGAGCCTTCTATCGACGTGATCGCCTAAACAAGTACTCGTCTTTCACTGATTGGACAAAGCCTCTGTGAGTGTGTGCAGTATCTGCTGCTAAGAATAAATAAGTCTCTATTTTTATTTTATTTTGTTTTTAGTTTTTAATTTATTAAGAACATTTAGTATTTGTGGCTTGTAATAATTAAAAGTACACTAGTAGTATTTGTATTTGTATTTAAGTTTGTATTAAGTATTGTGTTTGTTTTGTAATTTTCTGAGCTATGGCAACTAAATCTTCCAAATCCGAAGTTTTTAAAATAGAGAGGTTGAACAACATTAATTATCTAATATGGAAGACAAGGATCACTTATCTTTTAACCCATGACAAGACTTTGTACACTATCAAAGACGAGATACCTTTTATAGAATAAGGGATACTTTATGTTGCTTTGGTTGGTTCGGCTTGTGGCGTTGAAGGTAAGGGAGTCCCTTTTATAGAATAAGGGCTCGCTCCTTAATACATAAATGATGGGCTAGAGTTGATGCTCGCGGCGAGGCGGTTGCTCAGCAGGCGGCGATGCTCTCTAATGATGGTAAGGTAGTCCTTTTTATAGAATAAGGGATCGCTCCTCAATACATAAGTGATGGGTTAGGAGTGATGCTCGCGGCGAGGCGGTTGCTCAGCAGGCGGCGATGCTCTCTAATGATGGTGAGGGAGTCCCTTTTATAGAATAAGGGATCGCTCCTCAATACATAAATGATGGGTTAAGGGTCTCTCTCTAATGAAGGTGAGGGAGTCCCTTTTATAAAATAAGGGTTCGATCCTCAATACATGAATAATGGGTGCTCTTTGATGAAAGTGAGGGAGTCCCTTTTATAGAATAAGGACTCACTCCTCAATACATGAATGATGAGTGCTCTCTAATGAAAGTGAGAAAGTCCCTTTTATAGAATAAGGGCTCGCTCCTCAGTACATGAATAATGGGTCAGAGTCCCCTAAGTATTTTTCATGAGGCCCAGTTGTGGAAGCCCAATATATGGTACATAGTGTAGTCCCTCAAGTCTTCAGTCAATAGAGTTTATTGGCTGGAGACTTCAAATTGAATCCATGTATGAGCTGAAGTGGCGGTTGTTCGGAGGCGGTATTTGTATGCCCTGCACTGAAGCTTTGTAGGTGAAGCTTTGCAAGTGAAGCTTTGAAGCTGGAGCTTTTGTAAATAAAGCTTTTAAAGCTGGAGCTCTCGAAAGCTGGAGCTCTGTAAATGAAGCTTTCGAAACTAATTGACATGAGTGATGATCATGAATGTTTATGTTGATTGACATGAGTGATGCTCATGAATGTTGACATGAGTGATGCTCATGAATGTTGACATGAGTGATGCTCATGAATGATGGTCATGAATGTTTATGTATGATTGACATGAGTGATGCTCATGAATGTTTATGTATGATTGACATGAGTGATGCTCATGAATGTTTATGTATGATTGACATGAGTGATGCTCATGTATAATTTTGGAGTACTGGACGTACTTTTGATCACCTAGTTGGTGATAATAGCGGCAGGCTGCCGAATAATTTTGGAGTATTGTACGTAATTTTGATCACCTGGTTGGTGATAATAGCGGCAGGCTGCCAAATAATTTTTTGTAGTCCTGGACGTACATTTGATCACCTGGTTGGTGATAATAGCAGCAGGCTGCCGAATAATTTTTTGTAGTACTGGACATACTTTTGATCACCAAGTGGCAGGCTGCCGAATAATTTTTTGTAGTACTGAACTTACTTTTGATCACCTGGTTGGTGATAATAGAGGGTCTGGCTCTTTTGGGCATATGCGCCTTCGCCCTCCACATAACATTCCAGCCCATTATTTTGGGCTTGCCCTTTTTTTTTTTATGATTACCCTCTGATGGGGTTATACAGATGTCTCCGAAAGAAAAGAAAAATAAATTACATCATTCAAAAATAAATCTGAGCCTCTGCTCAATGGGTCACGCCCATAATTCCCTTTTACGCATGCCATCACCATCGCAATTATGTCTGTTTCTTTTTATCTTCTTTTGCTTTCTAATTTGCTTTTGCTTTTGTTTCTGTTTCTTCTTTTCTCTTTTCTGCTTTGGATATGTCACTTGATGACATGATTTAGGGCAATATTCCTTTCTCTAAAGTAACAGCTGCTTGGACAGCCTTTTCGACACCACCCACTTACTTTTCTTGATCTCTCCGCTCATTCTCTGTTTTTCTGCTAAGAGTCACTGGGTTGAGATTTCGAGTTCGAGGGATCCGAGTCGGGAGTTGGCTGTGATCCTCAATAACTCCAGTGACCCGGCAAACAAGGAAGAGCTTTGACCCGAACCGGTTCTTAGTCACTGCGAATAATGTTCTTTTGGGTCTAAAAACCTATCTCATCTGATAATAAAGTTCTTATAGCATTGGGTTGGCCATCATCGGGCTCTGCCCCTCCTGCTCGCCGGAGAGTTGTTTAGGACTCCTCTTTGGAGCTGAAATCTTTGTACATTAGGATTAGGAAAGTTTGTCTTTGTCAATCCTTCTTCATCTTGGATTCCTTTTCCTTCTTGGACTTGGAAAACTTCTTTGTTGCTGAAACTTGATGCCATTTGGATTTGACTTTCCTACTTCAAGTAGGAAACCTTGTTTGAGTAGGAATCTTCATCTTCTAGGAATCCCAATTCCACTAGGAAACCTATTTCAACTAGGAATCCTAATTCAACTAGGATTCCATCTTCAATTAGGGACTTTCCTACTTCAACTAGGAAACCATGTTCAAGTAGGAAACATCATCTTCAAATCTTCAATTTCATCCATCCTCTTGGCTCCAAACATATGATGTCCATTCCAAGCTCTAATTTGCTCCAAAAGGCTCCAAAATGCATCCTTTTGCATACTTTGCCCTTAGAACCTGAAAACACATAAAACTAGCTTAAAAGACTACTTTAAGTAAGGGAAAACAATGTAAATGCACAAGAACAAGCTAACTAAGGTGCATAAATATGCCCCTATCAGTAACAAGCGCCCGAACTTCAAAAAGTTTGGACACCGCAAGCAAAACAAGTTTAAAGGAAATGAGAGTGCATGTTACAATTGTGGAGAGACTGGTCATTATAGGTATAAGTGCCCAAAACGCCGCAAGAACAACAAAAATCCTAAAGAACTGATTTTGACTGTCTCCGAATCACTCATTGCTGAAGATCAAGGACAATGGTGGATAGACTCAGGAGCAACTCGTCATGTATGTAAGGACAAAAATTGCTTCATCAATTTCAAGGAGAAATCATTAGAAGAACATCGTCTCTACATGGGCAACAATAATTATGTCGATATTTTGGGTGAAGGAGATTGCAAGATCAACAATAGTAAATCTACCATTGTACTTAAAAATGTTCTGTTTACACCAAATATAAGGAGGAATCTTGTCTTTATCTCTATCCTAGAAAAGAAAGGTTTTGAGACAAGGTTCATGAATGGTGCTGTCACTATTGGGAAAAAGGGTTATATTTATGTAAGGGGAATAATAGTCGATGATATGTACTCAGTTTGTATTAATAAAAGTATTTCTTCCAAGTATGCCATTGTCTCTACTGTTCAAAATTTGTCCTATTTATGGCATTTACGTTTAGGTCACATAAATAAAAATAAAATTATACGCATGAGTAAAAAAGGAATGTTGCCTCAAGTAACTGCACATGATTTGATACATGTGAATCATGTATTAAGTGGAAAATGACTAGAAAATCATTTTCTCAGCATTGGACTTCTACAAATTTACTTGAGATAGTGCATACAGATTTATGTGAACCAATGAGAACTAAAACCCATAGAGGAATGAAATATTTTGTGACTTTCATCGATGATTATTCCCATTATGGACATGTCTACTTCTTACAGCATAAAAATGAAGCCTTAGACAAATTTAAAGAGTTTAAGGTAGAAGCAGAGAACCACTTAGAAAGATCCATAAAGACCCTTAATAGTGATAGAGGTGGAGAATTTGAAGCCTTTGATGATTTCTGCAAAGAGAATGTATAAGGCATCTTATACACTGCAACAAAATGGTATCGCAGAAAGAAAAAATCAAACTCTAATGGAGATGATGCGATCATTGATGTCTTATGCTGACTTACCTCTACATTTTTTGGGTGAAGCTTTGGCTACTGCATCCTATATATTGAATAAATGTCATATAAAGGAAAAGCCACTGACTCCATATGAATTATGGCATGGGCGAAAACTCGATTTATCAAACTTAAAAGTTTGGGGTTGTAAAGCACATGTCCTCATTCCAAAGCCATTAAGAAATAAATTACAAGCAAAAACTTTGGAATGTAAATTCATCGGATATCCTGATAATAGTAACGGATATAGGTTTTATCATCTTAAGAAATGATTGATCGAAAGTAGAGATGCTACTTTTATTGAAACTACTGATTTGATTAATCCAATACAAGAATTGGAATCTTTGGGAGAAGAAAAATCTCCTACGGATGATCAAGATTTCCATCTTGATTTAGACTTGTCTTATGACCATGACATTGACAATGATCAAGTGGGAGGCGTAAATATGGGTGATAATAACAATGTCGATCATGACACACACATGGAAGATGATCATGATATTATCATGGAAGATATAAATAGTGGGAGAAATGATCAAATCAGTGGGAGTAAAAGAAAAAGGGAACCATCTAGAAGATTGAAAGATCACTTTGTCTTCAATCTTGAGGAGGTAAATCATTCAGTGGGAAATCCAAACCCAAGGAATTATAAAGAAGCACTCGATAGTTTTGAGTCTAAACAATGGCAACAAGCAATTAATGAAGAACTAGATTCCATAAAGAAAAATGAAGTTTGGGAATTGGTTGATCTACCTAATGGAAAAAAGCCCATCGGTTGTAAGTGGGTACTTCGTAAGAAGTACAAATCAGATGGTACCCTGGATAAGTTTAAGGCTCGACTTGTAGCTAAGGGTTATACTTAGAAACCCGATATAGATTTTGTGGACACTTACTCTCCAGTTGGAAAGTTTACATCCATTCGTATTCTTATGGAAATTATTGCTAGAATGGATTTAGAACTCCATCAGTTAGATGTCAAAACAGCATTCTTGAATGGAGATTTGAAGGAAGACATCTATATGATTCAACCTGAAGGATATCATGTCAAAGGACATGAAAACAAAGTCTAAATTAAGAAAGTTGTTGTACGGCCTTAAACAATCATCAAGACAATGGTATTTAAAGTTCCACCAAGCCATTATGGAAATGGGCTACAAAATAAATCCATTGGATCATTGTGTTTACTCTTGGAAGTACCAAGATAATTTTTGTATGTTATCACTATATGTAGATGACATCTTACTTGCAGGTAACTCTATAGATATGATTGAAACGACTAATTCATATCTAGGATCCAAATTTGAAATGAAAGATATGGGAGAAGCATCTTATGTTCTAGGAATTAAAATTACTAGGGATAGAGATGCCAAAACACTTTATTTGGATCAACAAAATTATCTGGATAAAATATTTAAAAGATTTAATATGCAAGATTGCAAGCCAGTTAGTACACCTGTTTGTAAAGGAATGATGCTTTCCAAAAATATGTGTCAGGTACAGAAGCAAGACATCATTGCTATGAAAAATGTTCTGTATGCCTAAGCAGTTGGAAGTTTGATGTATGCTATGACCAGCACAGGACCTGACATATGTCATGCAGTTGGATTGGTAAGTAGATATCAATCCAACCCTGGAAAGCAATATTGGATGACAATAAAGAGAATTATTAGATATCTAAAAGGCACCCAATGTATGAAACTTTGTTTAGGATTAAATGATCTGGATTTAGTTTGTTATTGCAATGCAGATTTTCGCAGGCGACTTGGATGACAGAAAGTCAACAAGTGGTAACATTGTCTTGTTTGGTGGAACAGTTGTTTCTTGGTTAAGTAAGAAATAAGGCTATGTTGCAAAGTCTACCATGGAAGCAAAATATATATCTTGTAGCACAGCGGTAAGTACTACAGTATGGGCTAAACAATTTATCGATAGTTTAAATATAGGTATACCTAAGGAGCACGTCAATGTGTTTTGTGATAATAAGTCTGCCATCTTTCTGATAAAGAGTGGAGCAAATAGTTCCAAAGGAAAACACATTGATATTAAATATCACTAAATACAAGATATAGTAGAGAAATGAGAGGTAAAGGTCGACTACATACCCTCTGAATAGATGGTGGCTGATCCACTAACCAAAGGATTGTCTTTAGAAAAATTCAGAGAGCGTGTGACTACAATGGGTTTGCAAAACATCTAGATGTGTTGTAGTGTGAGACATGCGGCGGCATCGTTGTATGGTTTTAGGGACGCCTGAAACATGGACAAGTAGATGCGACTCTATCTAGTTCTTTAGTACTTGGTCGGTTAAAGATAGAGGGCACTAGCGAGGTAACTAGGTTATAATAAATCGTCTTGAAAGTAAAATCCATAATAAGCTTCAAGAAATAATTTATATAAAACTGTGGCGTATAGTGCGGGGCTAAGTCATCATTTGTAACCGGGTATGGATTGTTTTTCCTAGTTACTTGGATATGATGCCATTTTACTTAAGAGTAAAATGTTATCAGATTAAGTGAAATGGTGTGCACCATGTAAAGAAGCCACTTATCTGATGTTACATTGAATTTCTTTATGAGTAATACTCTTGAGAAACAAATCAGAATTGGAAACCATTTATGTCATCATAATCAAGTGGGAGATGTTGGAATATGATTATGATAACATGGTTTTCACAATATGTGTAATCATGTGTGAAGGTACACTACAACATTGGTGTACTAATATACATATGATTGTAGTGAAATAAGTTAATTAATTAATAAAGGAAATAATATAATTAATTAATTAATTAAAAGATATGAACAGTTATATTTCAACCTGAGAAGTTATAACTTCTCCTGAAGAACACAACTCCTCTAGAAAGGTTACTTCCATCTCTATATATTTGTCAAATCCCTTTCTGTCAGATTCATTCAATTCAATTCAATACTCACTCTCTGTTCATATCCTTCATACCATATTGTGATCGATAGTCTAACGACATCCGTTTCTGATCTTGTGAACTACCCAATTTCTATCAATTCAAAGTCTTGAAATTTATGTTAATTGTTCTGACTTCTGAGGCAGTGTTGCTGAAGTTGCATAAATTCTAGAGCACATCAACGTATGACATACATTGCTGAATTCGCGAGGAGAAATGCAACGGAATTTAGTGTGCGACTCTAAGACTAAGCCACTTAAAATACAATGCATTGATGTAGAGTAGAAGGTCTCCAAGTTATTGACTACTTTCAGCCCGTTTCGTTGAAGCATGAAAGTTTTGATCTTTGTGTGGAAAGATTAGGTTTTTTCTAGTGCTTTTTTACAGGACGGGATCAACTGACTAGTAGCTACTTTTGCATTCTGCAAACTGGGATTGGTGAATTTCAGGTACCTGAGAAGTGGGGTTTTACACATGGGAAGGGGACGTGCAGGAGTTGTTGAAAGGTGTTCGTGAGAAGGTCAACAAGCTCGGAGAGGTTAATGCCTGAGAAACTATTTGTATTTGGTCGCATTTGGTTGAGTTTCTAGTTGTGTTTACTTCTTAGTACTTATAAGGTGGAAATTTTTGTTTTGTGAGTACAGCATTGGACTCGAGATGACAAAAACAAATGCTTAAAAGAAACAACAAAATCATTCGGTATTTGGGGCAAATAGTTCGACCTAGTTTGGGAGTGAGGCGCTTAAAAAAAAAGCACCCATGAAAAAAAGCTGTGAGGGTTTTAGGTGTTTGGTAAACTGAAAAAAAAATGGCTTATTTTGGAAGCTGCTGTGAGAATAAGCTGAAATCAAAGGAAAAAGCTAAAGCTGCTATTTGCAGCTTTGGAAAACTGGCTTTTTTCAAAGCACACGGAGCTACAGTGCTTGTTTAATGAAAAGACCCACTATCAGACTTCTTTTTTTTCCAAAAGCACTTTTACAAAAAAGTTTACCAAACACTCTGCTGATTTATTTCACAGCCGCTTATTCTCACAGCACAGCCGCTTATTCTCACAGCAGCTTTTTTTTCAAAGCACAGCAATATCAAACCAGCCCTTCGTTTGATCATCCTAGAGCCCTAGTAATCTAATTCACACTGCTCGGTAGATGACTTATGGGTAAGGCTGTCTAAATTTATTTTCTCCCATCGTTTTTTGAATTTCTCAGATATTAATAGCTCTGCTTTCAAACATTGGTTGCTAAATTCATCCTAGCATTTTCTGGTGCATTTGTGTCACAGCAGCAATCGCTAACAATGGTTTTCTGTTCTGTTATCAGGTAGCATTGGTCTAGGGTGGACTCATTTTTGTGTAAAAGGTGATTTTTCGACAGGCTTAACTCTACGAGCTGGAGATGAACACCATTGCATCACTTATCTAGAGAGAAGACGAGGATGTCATGGATACTTTTCTTCCGTAAGGCTGCTCTGAGCACAAGAAGCAGCTTCTTTTGCTGAGCCTTGCGGAGCAAGAATCGTGCATTTTCACACTTTTTCATATTTTGGAAGCTCTTGTAGTAGTATCGTAGCCTTAGGATGATGTATAAGGGGATTGAGAAAGCACCCAACTGCAACTAGATAGTTTGAAGGGAAGAATATGTTAACAAAATCAAGAATATTGATACTGAATTATTACTAAGTTAACTCAGAGATGTCAACTAGACACTTTATGGATTCAAACATAGTATCGCTACATCAATACATGTGTTATACTATGAGTGGAATAGTAACGCCACATAATAATTTGATGATTACACCAGAAAAAAAATGTACTCCACCAGATTATTTCAGTTGCATTATTGTATCTGTATTATCATTTATTTTATTTTTTTTCATTTTATTTAATTGTTTAAATAAATGCTCTAGTACGTGATCCAATATCTCAGTAGAAATGGTGTTAACCTTTTACATATGTGTCTGGTTTGAAATTTCCTCTTTCTCCTAAATTATTTTTATTGTTTTGAACTCTCTCAATTTCCCTTAATAATAGTAATAGTAAATTTAAAAAACAAAAAGATAAGGGATGTGCTATATACACACCTCTTTTTATTTTTTACACATCCTTTGTTAATTTCTGTCCTTTGATATTCCTCAGTTCATCTAATCCGACGGCCGAAAATTAGAAGGGTGTGTGAGAAGTAAAAAAGGGTGTGTGGATATCACACCCCAAAGATAAAACCTCTATGGGGTGGCTCAGTGATTGGAGACGAATTTCAAGTCCGTATTTCACACAATACTTTCTGGATTCGATTTTCTGACACTCATGGATCACTCTATTGTCTGGTGGCTAGAAAGATGTTGAAATGCATTTACAAGTATTCTCGACTTCTGAAAATGTGGACTATCAAAGACGAAGCTACCAGCTTGGTGAGATCTCTCCAACAGAAGAAGCAAAGATGAGATGGGGCTGGAGGGGAACGGGAGGTTGATCTCCATCAGCCGCCTTCGAGTCCACTAATTTGGACTAGTGAGTTCGTCATATCAGATCGGTGCATATTCAACTGTTCGACGGGAAAGTCCTGTTGAGGAAAAACTTAGAGTACACAACTCTAAACAAAAGTGTTGGAGAGACAACACAAGTAAACAAATTACTTGTATTACACACACAAAATATTACAACACTCAAAACACTCAAAGACACACTTTAGGAGCAATGACACTCACTTACTTTCTAGAGACAAACTCTAGATCACTCACACTCCTCACAAGATTACTCTGACTTATCACTCTCACTTGGTTGCTTGCTTGCTTGATTACTTCTTTCTTATTTGGTTGCATTGCAAGACAAACACACACACACCTATTTATAGGTGGTGTTCATCAACTTTTCGTCTGCCCACCGACATGGGCATTACATAATGGCCACACAATTGTACAAATAGCTAGATCTTTCTAGCTAGTGATCATGCACTACCACCAACATGCTTGCTAGAGCTTTCTAGCAAAATCATGCTTTCATTCATGATTCCAAATGGGCTGGCCCTTAATTAATGGGCTGGTGTTGTATTTTTAACACTCCCCCTCAACACCAGCTCATTCTTTTCTCCATGCTGAGTTGACGACGA